>VCCN01005748.1:1417570-1431361 GCA_006491835.1 Architeuthis dux
AAAAGACGTTGGTCATGTGATGGTTTCTATTGAGTGACTAAAAAGACCTGTTTTTATTAATGACTAATATACAGAATTAAAAGAGAATATTCACAAAAAGGTCTGTTAAATCCCAGTTATACTAGGGTCCGTAAATCAAGGTTTTACTTTACTGTATAATGATAAAACCATTGACACTAAATATTTTATTTAATCAGGTCACACTTTCTCTATTGCCTCAGGCTTGTCCACCTGGATGATTTTCTTATAAACTATTTTGCTTTACAAGAGACTATAAGGGTGCCTCTACTAATCTCACTATTAACAGCTGTTGATACCAATGACTAGCAAATAAATACTAAAAAAAAACCAGGTCTGCTTAGTCCCTCAATAGAAACTGTCAAGTGACCAACATCTCTTTGCAATATGCCGTGTTGGGGATGATCAATGAATAAGTTATCTCTCGCCTTTTGCTGGGCAGTGATCATTAAAATAAAAACAAGTGTGAACACCAGGCACAAAGGACCAATTTAGCATATACTTACATTGTAAACTAGACCCACCTACCCCCTAAAACCCTATGGGAAGCGGGGGTAAAAAAAACAAAAACTGAAGAAACCTATGTTGACAGTTTTGGTTGACGGTTTCTAATTAGTCAGCTTTGGTGTCCAGCTGTATTCCCACGAATGTGACTTATAAGGAATAACTGAAATTAATAAGAAAAGTAAATAAAAAGGGTTGTATCTCCATTATGCAAACTACCTAATCTGCTTTTTAGTGATGTGTGCGTGCATTGGTCCTTCAAGATAATTGGAAAATTTTCGATTTGTAATAAAAGAATTGTTTGAGTGGCGTTAGTGCTTGTCCCCTAAATCTATTTCCCATTTTTTCACATACCAGTCAAGTATATAGTAATGTGATATGTGGAGTCCAAAAAGGAACGACTGAAGCCATAGCCAGTGTAAGGGCAGCACTTAATAGTTTTCTTTAACTATTAAATGAAAATATGTTTAATTAGATAAATGAACAAGTCTGGCAGCTTATATAATAAATTAAAAAAATTATAAAAATATATTTGTTTTTAGTATCATCATCAGCCGTTATAAGTCCACTGCTGGGCAAAGGCCTTTCCCATCTCCTTCCATGACGACCTAGATTGTGCTATCTTATGCCATGTCTTACCGGCAAACTTTTTTTGTTCCTCTGTCTTGTGTTCTGGTCTTTTCCTACTGCATTTACTGTACCATGGGTACCAATCGGTTAGTCTCTCCCTCCCCCATCTCTTGTCATCTCTTCTTGCTAGGTGACCAACCCATCTCCATTTTTGCTGCTTATTTGTATAATATCCTTCACTCTAGTCCTCTCTCTGATCCATGTTGATCTTTTTCTATCTCTTAGTTATCTCTAGCCTTGCTCTTTTTTCAGCTCGTTTTGTTAATTTCCATTTTTTGCATCCGTATATCATGGCTGGTATTATGCAACCATTATATACTTTATGCTTTAAGCACATTGGCAAAGTGCTCATCAGAATGTATCTATTCATACCAAATGCTTTCCAACCTATCGTTATGCATCGTTTTATTTTGCAGTCATGGTTTTTCTTAAGCTTTATTACCTGTCCTAGGTGGATGTTTTCATCAACCTCTTCTAGAGCCTCTCCTCTGTATGGCCTTTATCGGGAATGTATTTTATTTTTATGTATATTAGAATGAAATAAGCCTGTGCGTACCTAAGATAAATTTTGTAGATATGTAAGACTTGTCAATTTATCTCAGTCGGTAAGAGAGCCAGCTTGAGCTACCAATCAGTTGGTCGTGATTTCAAATCCCTAAATTTAGTGAGGATTGTTGTTACTAGGTAGTCCAAACAGTCAGTTTTTTTTTTAGGTGACAATGTCACAGTAACGCTAATTTTTCCCTGTTTCTCAAGTGTTCATTCTCCATAATGTTCACTAAATACAAAACTGTTATGCATGCCATAATAAAGAATGTCCAATTCTGAATCTGTTGGTGTCTTATTTGTCACCATTTGACTTTAAAGGAATTTTACAGTGAATTTTCAATTTAATGCATTTACAATGCCCAAACTACGCTGTGACGGTTTTTTACTGCAGTCGAAAAAAAAAAGGTGTCTATAAATAAATGATTGCTAACAGTAACACCTCCACTTTCGATGTATGTCTTTGGAACCAATATCACCTAGTAGAAAAATAGATGTTCTTCAGTTTCTTATAAAATTTAAGCAAGTACACAATTTCTAATTATTAAAAAAATGATGGCTTTTCAGTTTTATAGGGTGTTGAAAAGGCCATTTTTTTTTTTTTTTTTTTTTTTTTTTTTTTTTTTTTTTTTTTGTAAGTGTTCAAAATGAATAAATAATCATAATTAGTGAACTAATAGGAGTAGAGACAAATGTGGTATCAAAATATTCAGAATAACAA
The DNA here is from genome assembly GCA_006491835.1 of Architeuthis dux. NCBI lineage: Eukaryota > Metazoa > Mollusca > Cephalopoda > Oegopsida > Architeuthidae > Architeuthis > Architeuthis dux. Next base: position 1,419,990 of record VCCN01005748.1, read on the forward strand.
GACCTATAAGGGGAACCAGGCACCATATGTACAATATCGTCCTGTAAAAACCCATTGGAGTACCTATTGTTACAGTAGGACAACTAGAGTTTGACAATAAATAAAAATGATTGTATCTGTTATGGCACCTAATCTCCTTTTCAGTGATGATTGTGTGTGTGTGTTTTAAATCACTTTTTGTTCTAGTCATGACACAGTTGACTTACCAAGGGGACCCATTTCTCAGGTGACACAAACAAGTGTATAATTGAAAAGAAAGTATGCAGAACATTTTTGTTTATATGTTTCTTGCTACGTAATATTTACAATACCCCCCACCCCATGCTCTTGGGCCTCAAGGACACACCCCAATTTTGATTTGCAAAAATTTGAAGAAGAAAGAAAGAAGAAACATCAAACTAGGGTCTCAGCACTTTCACCTACCTCACCAAGATGTTTTGTGGGTGGATTAGCTACATGTAGATACCTTTTGACCACTTATATCTGCATATTTCTCTTTTTCTCTTACAATATGGAGACAGAAGTTTACACCTAGCCTCTTTTGAACACAACCAAAACAAATGGTAGGTGAGTGTTTGATTGCAATAGTCTTGTTATAAGCTATGTTAGAAACCTCCATCCTAGTTTTAGTTGTTTTTATACAACTTATAAATCCGGGCCACTGTTTCTATGGCAACAAATTGTATAAAAAAAACAACTAAATTAGAATGAAGGTAAAATCTAGTCAAATTTAATAAAAAGTGGTGTTACAATAATACTCCATCCACTAATAATAAAGATTGATTTATTAGACAGCGTCGACCAAAACTGTCAACATAGGTTTCTTCAGTTTTTAAGTTGGTCCAGCTGGTTGGCTATGTATATATCATGCGTATAGGCTGCACCAATGGAGCAAGACGGCTGAAAATTTAAACATTTACTCCTTATTATGTCTAGAAAAAACATGTTTTTTGGGGGAAGGTTAAAATCCCGCCTAATGGGTTATTAGTGGGAGGTTCGATTTGCAATGTAAGTGTATGCTAAATTGATGTCTTAGTTTGTGTCCGGTAACATTCACGCTTGTTTTTTAAAAATTCCGATTTTTTTAGTGATTATTGCCCAATAGAATGCAAGAGAAGTGACTTATTCATTGATCACCCCATTTTCCAATTTTTAATTGATCACCCCCAACACGGCATGCTGCCAAAAGACATGTGACATTCTGTTGAGTGACTAACCAGACCTGTTGGTAAACCCTTTTAACATATAGCAGTTTTACTTTTTGTGTCACTTAATGTTCCCTTAAGTCAAGGTCGTTTGAGGAAGGTGAAAAAATACTTGTAATATTAACATACAACATCTAAATTACTACTACTAGTCCATTGGCTCGTCCACCATAGTATACTAATACGGGAATGAATTTTTGTGATTACGTATGTATTAATCACTGCTACCCACAACACTATGTATCCGGACTTTGCCCAGCCCTAACAGTTCATAGTAGAAACTTGAAATTTTGTACACACACTCCACTCAATGAGTAAGGAAAACGGTTTGTTTTGTTTTTTAAAAAATTTTTCTGGAAATTCCTCCCCCATAATAAGTTTTTAGAGGGTGTGTTCAATATGCAATGCAAGTTTATGCTAAAATCGTCACTAGTTTGCTTGTTTTTAAAAATTCAGACCTTTTTTAGTGACCACTGCCCAAGGCGACAGAAGTAACTTATTCACCCCTTTTTCCAGCATATATGGGTGGCGGTGATTCATAATTTCCCTTGGAATGCTAGTTTTATTTTATTTCTATTCAGGATGTCCTAAATAAAATCTAAGCATAAGTGTGTGTGTGTGTGTATATATATATATATATAGATAGATAGATAGATATCTCAATATATTAGATATGTGTCAATTCAGGTCGCAGCTGTTGCACATAGATAACAATAGTTTTCTTCAGATTGATATAAGTAAGTTTTGTGTCCAGTCTGTTCTTAATATAAAACTATTGAACATGCAGTGCCCTTATTGAAAACCTTTTCATATTAGTACATCCATCATTGTTAACCACTCTCCAGTGGGGATCATGTAGCTTCGGAGGAAAAATAGGTCCACTTGCATTCACAGCCGGCAAACCACTAATTTGGGATGCCACTTGCAGTGATTCGTTTACAAAAGGCAACCTGACCTCATCAGCCATTGAGCCAGGTATTCTTGCCCGACAGGCCGAGTAGCCGAAGATGGCCAAATATCACTCACTGGCCGATAGGTATGAGTTTGTATAGGTTGCGATCGAGGCGTCTGTCTTGATTGGGCTCCAAAGCATTGAAGCTCATCTGCCGAATAGGTTCCGTAGCTGCTCAAATTCATGATGAACTGCGTGAGACCACCTGGCTCTTCCAGCGTTTGTCGATGGCAGTTGTCTGTTGCAACACGTTCTCTATAGTTACAGCAGGAACAGACATATTTTGTATACATGTGATTATATAATTATGAACATATTTGTATACATTAGTTTTTTTTTTTTTTTTTTTTTTTTTTTTTTTTTTTTCTCAACGATTTTGCCAAGTATTTATTTGCAGAAATTATTTTTAACCCTATATTACACCTGTTGCATACCTGAACCCGGGAATCAAAAAATAGAAAATTTAGGGCCAAAATTGTATGGAAAAATGTGTTCATTTGTCTCTGTATATTGTTTACTTCAAAAGTTATGTGATTTTCTATGTTAGGTGAAATATAGCGTTAAAAATTAACCCCTGGGACATTATTTCATCCGGCAGAATCTTAAAATAGACACTTAGAGGATTAAGAAAAAAACGGGTGGAGAAAACATCCACCCGATGCATGTGGACCTATTTTTCCTCTTAAACCAATGTATAACGCTCAATATTCAAATGGTTCTTCGGACAATTGAACTCCTTCTTGTTGTTATGCTTTCGGCCTCCTTCAGATAAAAAATCCGAGTGTTATGTGGTAAACAGAAGTTTTGTTTTTAATGGGGAACCCTTGTAACGCAGTGCCCGGATGTTTCTGTGTCTTTGTCTTGTCGGGTTGAGAAGCGGAAGCCATATCGGGTTGAACACCTCACTTGTCCGACTAATGCATTTAGTCGACATTTTGATATGAGCTGCCCCTTTGATTTGTCTTTGCTTCCAACAATGGTTCAATTTCTAATTTTTTTAAGTTTTTTAAATTTTTTTTTTATTTTTTAAAAATCACTTCTGTCCGAGAGGCGTCCCGAACAGATTTTTACCGTCCCTGGGACAACATTAATTTTGTGCTCCGATTGTTACAGTGATGTCCAAATGTAACCAATATTTTAAGATGCTTGTTAGTATATTTTTATTGACTATATTTACCATTCTTTTTTTTTTCTTCCTAACTTTCAGGCCTGTTCTCAAGAAGGTACAAGCCATGGTCAGCTAAGGGAGAAACAATTTGCCAGTCTCCCAGGTAAGAGAACCTTATTTATTTAATCTTATTTGGGGCATTGAAATGTTTCTGATATTTTATTAATCATTTATAATACTTAACCATTAGATAGTTTTGAGAGATTGTTTTTGAACATTATTTGAGGCTACATTGTCTACAGTCAGTATATAGCTAAAAATCCTTGCTAGCAATAACAACCACAAAAACTCTATATTTAACTCAGAAATAGCTAAGATTGTAATCCTCGTTGTTGCCACTGATCTTGCGAAATTGGTGCTGCTGGGCGTAAGATGTTCTGGATAGACTCGTTCTTGCTCTAAAATGTAATGGGGTGCCCAAATATTCTTGGTCCAATCCCAAATCAAATTAATTTTATAAATGAGTTAACTCATATTCTGAAAAGGATAAAATATAAAATCACCTACATAGTGGAGAAATAAGTGCTTTTTAGGCAGAATCGTTCAGTTTGTGATACAAGCATGAAAATTGTCGTGAGCAGTATCCATGGGTCACTTGACAAGAAAATGGTCCTAGCCACTTGAAATTTCAAATTTCACCTGGATCTTTAAATGATACCTTTTCTCATAGAAATTGATTGGGTTTTCCAATTAAGGTTTTGGTGTCGTTTCTTGTTTTCTTGCTGAAACCAATGTTGCGGAAACAATCAACCTGGAATTCCAACATGGTGGCTATTTGGAGGGTAAATTCAACATAGAAATTGATTGGGTTGTCCAATTAAGGAGGTTTCTATATCATTTTATGTTTTACATCATGCTGAAAACAACTCTACTATAAAAAAGAACATATAGTGATTATTTAATCATTATATGGGGGAAACAAAAGTGAATAATAACAAAGATTGGCAACGAACGTAGCCTAATAAAAAGCCAATCAAAAATAGTGAGTGGGGGGTTCCAAAGCGAACCATAGACCACTGGGATTCGAAAAGCTATTTGTAAACTGTAGTTTCCAAGGGATTGGGGCAAAACACTAACACAGTTCGATGCAATAAGTCAAACGGCATGTCAATGTCGCAGCACTGGAACGATTCCTTCAAGGGACACTTCCTCACTTATCACCGGTAAGCTATCACCACTGTCATGAAATCCGAGCTGCTACAACATAATTCACAGTATAATTCAAACGTGGCTTCGGTTGGCAAGCCTAGAACGAACTGACGTATTGTCACCACCTGGCCTTTTATAGCGAAGAGCTTGCCACATCCGGGTTGCTAGCACTCCACATACAGGTCACTGATGCTCCACCTCATCTACATCTGTCGACGACTTGTTCATTTGGCTTTTGCTTCTGCTTCTTCCTGGACCTTCCACAAATCAGACAGCAGGCCATTTCCTCTGGGCAAGTCCATTTCCACTTCGCCACAAAAACTTACAGCCACTAAATTTGTGAAAGAAAGACTAAGGAATAGGGAAACTAAAAAGGAACAGTTGAACCAAAATAATTTCGAGGTGCCCCTACAAGGAATGTAAAAGATTCTAGCAAAAGGGATTATTCATCACATCTACGGACAACATTGACCATAATACCCACAGCAACAATGGCAAATACTTCCAGGGTACAATTATTTCCATGTTCCAACATCCAAGCGCCAATAATGAAGGCGAGATAAGGCCACCACTCCAACTTTCAGACAACAGAGCATGGAAAGTTCCTGTGATTCCTGAATCCTTCTCCAACATCTGACCAGCTTTCTTCAATACGAAAAACCTGGAGCTCCATCTTGTAGCCAACCTACCATCCAGACCTCACAGTATTCAGTAGAAATTTCGCACCGAGTATAACTGGTTGGAGAAGGCATTTTTTAACAAAATGAAACGACTTGCATTGATGATGCGGGGAAATGGCCAACCCTTTCATGGAATAATCAAATGATCTTCTTGTGTTGGACACAAAGGACATTGCTGATTCCTGTGTAACTGAGCTAATAGCAGTACATCACAAAGGCAATGATCAGTTCAAGTCATTCATGACAGATCGGCGACTGTCAGTGCTCTTTCTACAAGCCTATCAAGAAGAATATTTAGATATTTTTTGTTGTTTGACGAAGTGATCATATATGGTGCCTCATCCGAAAAAGTGAAAATATAAAAGTATTTAAAAATTAAGTTAAATAAAACATAGAATTAAAGAATATAATGAATAAATACCAAAAAATTGATATTGACAAAAAAAATAACATCTGGGTTGATTTTTAAAATTTTATTGTGCGGGCCAAAAACAGGCTAATTTAATGGGTTGTGGTATGTCTCAAAACTTGTTGATTGCCGCTTTTGTAGAGGTAGTGATGCGCTATCTTTAGACCCAATTTAAGTGATCATATATAGTCACTTGCCCCATAAAGTTTTAAAGTGGTCCAAGCATTTTCTTTCCTCAATCCTAAATTCTTGGTTTGTTATCTCCTTTTCGGAACTAAAAATTTGTGAGTGCTCTCTGACCAGTCCTCTCATTTACTCATTTTGAGAGACAACGCACCCCAATAAAACAAAAAAACAATACTAGCGTTCCAAGGGAAATTATGAATATATGCTGTGTTGGGGGTGATCAATTAAAAAGTTGAGCTGTGAACACTAAAAAAAAAAAGGTCTGAATTTTCAGAAAAAACAAGCAGGCACAAACCAGTGACAATTTAACATAAGCTTAGATTGAAAATTGAACCCTCCCCCTAAAACCCTATTTTGGAGGTGAATTTTCTAAAAAGAAGAAAAGGCATTTATCCTACTCATTGAGGGGGAGTGTGTGTACAAAATCTCAAGTTTCTATGAACAGTTAGGACTTTGCGAAGTCTAGATAGATAAAATTGAAACCCTCTAAAAAACCTATTTAGAGGGGAATTTCTTTTTTAAAAACAATAAAAAAAACTTAACAAAACAAAAACAAACTTTCCCTACTCGTTGAGGGGAGTGTGTGCACAAAATTTCAAGTTTCTATGAACGGTTATGGCTGGGCGAAGTCCGGATACATAGATAGATACATATAAATGCGTGAACACATGAATAACCTAAACCATTGGTAACAGTGATAACCTACTTAGAAAGATTTTTCCTAGATGTAATTGTATCTATGGTTTATTGAAATAGCATTTTTAACTCTCGCACCACTAATCAGTAGTGGCCATGGAAAATTGATCATTATTTGTGTGTGCTGGAAATAAGGAATATATTGATTTCAAAACTCTTTTTTATACATTAGCTTTACTGACCGATTTATGCACATTGTGTCTCTTGTATGCTTGAGGTTGTTGTGAATTATGAATTGCGTTCTGAGTGTTGTGACATACTGCCTAATGGATTCATAATCCCTCCTATCCCTAGAATAAAACGGAAAACTCTTACGAATTATAATTTGCGACTTCAGAATTATTGGTAGTATATCTTTTGGAATGAATCAAGAATGGAACCGTGACGACGAAGATTGGAGAATTTATGTTGAGCAATTGAATTTTTTTTTTGTTGCTGCCAATGATGTAAATGACGACTGGAAGCAGTGAGTAATACTATTGTCTGGGGTTGGAGCTAAACATTATGCTGTTCTTCGAGGTCTTTCTGATAATAGGCCGATCGAAAGGATGTTTGCAGAACTATGTCAGCTTAGGAATAGGAAGGAATATGAATCCATTAGTCAATATGTCACGACACTCAGAAAATTGTCTGAGAGATGCAATTTTGGAGACAAACTCAAGGAGGATCTAAGAGATCAGGTGCTGGTAAAGAATGGAAGAATCCATCTAGCGATTAGTCAGTGAAAGAACACTGATGTTAGAGAAGGTCCTCGAAATTTTGATAGAAATGGAGTCCGCCACAAAATCTTTCAAGGACATTCAGAGCATACAAAGCCTGCTAGGGAATGAATCTCAAAATTAATCACAGCTACCCAAAATGGTTTTAGCCTATTCATTATATCTATCTATCTGGACTTTGCCCTGCCCTAACCGTTCATAGAGAAATTTGAAATTTTGTACACACACACTCTCCTCAATGAGATGGGGGGCAGGGGGGGGGGTTAAATTCCATCTCCAAAGTATGGTATTAGAAGGGGGTTCAATTTTATCTATCTATGTATCCGGACTTTGCCCTGCTCTAACTGTTCATAGTAGAAACTTGAAATTTTGTACACACACTCCCCTCAATGAGTAGGGAAAATGCTTTTTTTTTGAAAATTCCCCTCCAAAATAGGGTTCAATTTTCAATGTAAGCTTATGCTAAATTGGTCACTGTTTGTGCCCGCTTGTTTGTTTGTTTTTTTTTGTTTTTTTTTCAAAATTCAGACATTTTTTAGTGATCACTCCCCAACACAGCATATATAGGTGGCAGTGATTCATAATTTCCCCTGGAATGCTAGTCCTATTTATAGATGATGGAGGTAGACACAGGTGTTTTCGTGTTCAGTGATGATTTTGAAAAGATTTAAGGAATTGGGTGATCTGAGTGAATGTGACACATCACATGGATGATTGTAGCTGAAGCAGGGTTGCCAGATATGTCCAATTTCAGACATTGTGATCGTTTTTCGCCCTATATGTGCGATTAAAAAAATTTTTTAAGAATCGGACATACAAAGTTTTGCAAAGCTTGTAAAGTATGCATTCGGGCTCAAAGTAGTCTTGAGAAAGCTCCAATTCATAGCAGGGAATATCCAAGTCAGCCCTGGGAAAGAGTAGGTACTCCAATGAGTTTTTACAGGAAGATCTTATACATCTGGTGCTTGTTTCCCCTTATAGGTCTTGTTATTCCGAACATTCTGATACCTCATTTGTCTCTCTACTCCTATTAGTTCACTAATTATGATTGTTTTCATTTGTGGACTCGCTGCAAATTGAACACTTACAAAAAAAAGGCCTTTTCAACACCCTATTAAACTGAAAAGACATCATTTTTTTTAATATGTAGACATTGTGTACTTGCTTACATTTTTTTCACGAAACTGAAGAACATTTATTTCTCTACTAGGTGATATTGGTTCCAAAGACATACATTGAAAGAGGTGTCAGCAATCATTTATTTATAAACACCGTTTTTTTGTTTTTTTTCTTTTTTTTTTTTTCTTTTCTTCGACCACAAAAAAAACAAAAAAACTGTCAGTGTGATTTGTGCACTGTAAACACATTAAATTGAAAATTCACTGTAAAATTCTTTTTTAAGTCAAATTATGAGAAATAAGACACCAATAGATTCAGAATTGGACATTCTTTATTATGGCATGCATAACAGTTTTGTATTTAGTCAACATTATGGAGAAAGAACACTTGAGAAATAGGGAAAAATTAGTGTTACTGTGATATTTTCGCCCCCAAAAACTGACTTGTTTGGACTAACTAGAAAGAGTACATATGGATTTTGCCGGTCCATTTATGGCACATGTTCTTGATTGTTGTGGACGCGTACTCAAAATGGATGGAAGTTTGTATTATGAATTCGTCTGCTGCCCCAGCATTCAACAATTGTCGCTTCTGCTGAATTGTACGTATGTATTTCACCTACTAAAACCAGATACACGCCCTAGAGTTCAAGGGAGTCAACCACCCTCCCCGTTTGACTCTTATGTGTGTGGGATTAATTACGAATTGAACAGTTTTGAGTTATCTCCTTGATCATTGTTAAGTATGACATCTTAAATTGAACGCAGATAAGACGAAACTGTGAAATCAAATCTTCTACTTGTCATTTACTATGTATCGATGTAATTTCACTCACTGAAATTAGATATATGCGTTAGATATATGCATATGTCAAAATGTATAGGTAAAAGTTTCTTAAAATTTCATCCAAAATGGCGACCGCCCAGGAACTGGAAATGCACTCTCCGATTATATAAGTGTTGAGACACCCTGACCACGTCATTCGTTTCTAGTTTTTGAACGAGTGGGACGCCATTTTTGAATAGAACGGACATTCTTTTCAGTTGGAAGTATGAAAATCTTAAAACGGTTTCTCAGAAGAATTCTGTCATGGGGTAAGTGTCATAGCTTATCTTGTGGACTCTTTCACCTCTTGCAAAGAACATTTTAGTACATTTTATTTTAGTGTAAATAAAAATTATAAATTGGGCGTGGCTTGTTGCGCGATTGATTCTCGTGGTCGATTTTAAAATTTCTTTTGAGTTCTTATTGAATCTTTTGCTTAAAAAATATTTTTGTTTAATAGTAGGTAGTCCAAACAGTGAGTTTTTTGGGCGAAAATGTCACAATAATGCTAATTTTTCCCTGTTTCTCAAGTGTTCAGTCTCCATAATGTTGACTAAATACAAAACTGTTATGCACGCCATAATAAAGAATGTGCAATTCTGAATCTATTGGTGTCTTATTTCTCATCGTTTGACTTAAAAGAAATTTTACAGTGAATTTTCAATTTAATGTGTTTACAGTGCCCAAACTACGCTGTGACAGTTTTTTTACTGCGGTCAAAATAAAAGGTGTCTATAAATAAATGATTGCTGACACCTCCTCTTTCAATGTATGTCTTTGGAACCAATATCACCTAGTAGAAAAATAAATGTTCTTCAGTTTCGTAAAAAAATGTAAGCAAGTACACAATGTCTACATATTAAAAAAATGGCTTTTCAGTTTTATAGGGTGTTGAAAAGGCCATTTTTTTTGTAAGTGTTCAGTTTGCAGCGAGTCCACAAATGAATAAATAATCATAATTAGTGAACTAATAGGAGTAGAGAGACAAATGAAGTATCAAAATGTTTGGAATAACAAGACCTATAAGGGAAACAAGCACCAGATGTATAAGATCTTCCTGTAAAAACTCATTGGTCTACCTATCAATAGATTGACTTTTTTTTCTATCTATTTTGTGTTCATAAAAAGTAGTATTGGCTTGTCATATCCAATTTCAAGGTTTGTCTATCATACTGTAAAATTCCGAAGGCTGATTCTCTGTTAAGATTGATTCTCTGTTAACTCTTTCCTCCCTAAGAGACAAATTTGATAAGTTCCCTGCCTGCCTCCCTTCATCTAACAAAGTGACTTGTGCCCTGAAACTAATCTAACAGCCTGTTGCTGACCAAAAAAATACAAAAAAGATATCAATTAAATTTGCATATGATTTAAATTTCTTTTTTTTATAATTAATATTTTTTTAAAAAGATTTTGTTTATTTTCAATAATATTTAATAAATTATTATCTATAAACAGCTTAGCAGTATTAGGTAATTGTGTAGCTGGTCCAGGAATGCCCGTAAAATCATCAATTTTGGGCTTTGGGCTAGATTCTGCACGTTTAAAATATTTAGCCGTTTTTGTGTTTTTTTGCTGTTTTTGACCATTTTTAGCATATTTTACAAGAATTTAGCGCTTTTTGGCAGTCAAACTAGTGCGAAAATATTTTTGCAGTATTTTAAATAATCTGACAGTAATATTAAAACACGGAGAGCAAATTACTTGACCATCCCTAGACTACAATGAGTCAGCAGTATTGTACCATAGTGCTGAATAACAAAAAAGCCAGGCAAGTGCAGGTTTCAACCCGATGTGACTTCCACTTCTCAACTAATCTAAACCCGACAAGACAAAGACACAGAATCACCCGGGCCATGTGCTATAAGGGCTACCCCCCCCCCCTTAAACATAATTTCTGTTTAACCCATCACACTCGGATTTTACACCTGATGAAGGCCGAAGAATGGATCGGCCAAAACGTTGTGTTTACAACACAAATAAAGAGTTCAATCATACGAAGAACCATTTGAATAAAAAAGTTTGTTGTGCTATCACAGCGAATTCTGTGCTGTGGGGAGAATCAATGACTCATGTCAAAAACCCATGTTTGTGGTCGGGGAAAGAATGCTTTATTTACTTTCTAGAGTTGACAATCTATCTCGTTCCGGTTCTGCAATCAATGTGTCTTTCTCTTTCTTTCTCGCTATTTAGTTCTGGGGTGCCTCGGGTCTGTTGATTGCCAGCAAAACATAGTGGCTGGGTGACTTTCTAATCTACGCTGTGGT
>VCCN01005748.1:1469962-1482404 GCA_006491835.1 Architeuthis dux
GCGTAAACAGTGATAAGAAAAAGAAAAAGGCGTTTATGTTTATCTATAGCACAGAAAGTCCAGCTATTGGAGAAACTGGACAGAGGTATTAGTGTTATATCTCATTATGTATATGCAAATAATCCAAAATCTGGAACCCCGAAGTCCAAACACTTGGTCCTAGGCATTTAAGATAAAGGGTACTCAGTTTATATCTTGCTCCAACAAAGAGATGTAGAGACTAAATCAGAAAGCATGTGAAGCCGTGCGTCTGTCTCGAATGTTCTTATAGTTGGCTGTTATGCATTCATTGCAAGTTAAATAATACTTCTCAGACAAGTAGAAAGAATTATTGATTCCAGAATGTTTACCGTTCATAAAGGATTGTGTTTCTTTGCTTCTGTATCAAAGATAAAAAGGTAGTTTTTAGATTATAGAAGAATTATGATCGCAACAAAAGATGAGAGGCTGAGAAGGGATTTGACAAGCCGAGTTCAAACTCCGGCAAAGACAGTGCTCACTTTGCACTAATGCCCTTGAGAAAGGCATGAATCCATCTAGCACAATAGTAAAATAGCACAGGGTGAAGTGAGTGACACCACTTCGGGTGCTTGTGGCCTCTATTTTACATATTGCAAACGGGCCAAGTAGTAATGTGATGCCTGAGCAGGGACGGCTGAAGCAGTAGCCAGCATAAGGGCACTATTTTACTTTCAAGGGGAGCTGAGACTGTAAAGGAACTAGGGTACTTTTGAATATATTTGTGCTCGAAAATAAAGGTTTGTATCTATATAATGAACAGTATGACCCTTTCTGTTTATTTCTTTTTTGTCTGTAATTTTTGCTACAGTGCAGATACTACACTTTGATCCTAGGGCTGGGGAGCAACAATTTGATCCTAGGCAGAGTGCATAGATACTCTGATCCTAGGCTGAAGTGCCGATCCATATATGAATGATCACGTCATTTCTACTGATTTTTTTTGTAACTAGTTGCAATCATACTACTTACATAGTTAAGTATAGTTGTACTCCTTTATAACACAGTCCAACACAATGGAAATCCTGTGATTCCCCACCACCCAAAAAGGCATGAGTCCAACCCTCTGTTGGCAAGGTGATGCTCAGTTTTCTGAGACCAAAATAGTATGATACCTATGGATTTCCTGGCCAAAGGTACCACAATATTCGGCACTACTTATGACTCATTGCTGTTGAAATTATGGGAAGCCATCAAAACCCATAGACGCAGTATGCTAAGCAAAGGTGTCCGGATCTTGCAAGACAATGCACCAGTACACAATTCCCATATCCATATTGCGCGAGACTCACACATTTTGATACGTTCTCACGGCCTCAGGCATTAATGGAACATTCTCACACATTTTTATAAAAGTGAATCTTTTGGTTAGTGATTTTAACCAATTAAACGTGCCCGGAAGTGCTACTGCATGACTGTGATTGGCTGCGGGTCCCTATCAGCTGCACGCCAAAAGGGTCTATTCATTCCATTAGCACACATGCTAGGAGTAACATTGCAAGTTCAACAATGTATTCAATATATTTTTACAGAACTTAGGAACTCATTATTTTGACATATCACATACAGAACTTTTGAAACACGTTTTAAGTTGGGGTGTGCTCCCACCCCCCTTCCCGGGTGGGTACGATTCTCTCATTTTCAACATTGAAACTTGACAGGTATGCATATCACACAAACGGAAGTACACTCCTGTGGCAATGAAATTCTTGACCTGACACCATCTGATTTCCACCTCTTGCCCACCATGAAGTTATGTTTGAAAGCCAGGCATTTCCAAGATAACGACACACTGATTAATGAGGTGCAGTCCCAACCAGAACAGTTCTACAAGAAAGGTCTCCACAACTGCATCAAACAATGGGAGAAAGCTTTTTGTGGAGAAGGATTAATCACTTTGACAATTTTCGTGTCTCTCCATTCACTGGAAATAGGTCAGAACAAATCTTTAATGAACGCCCCTCATAAAACACCATGTAATTATATGTCAATTGATAGCAAATTCAAGAAATTTAATATTTTAATCATTAAATAAATGTGTGATGGAATTCTGTTTTTATTTGCGGTTTTCTGAACGAGTGGGTGATAATATATTAAAAATGTTGGTGTCCACCACCCACCAACCTTATATTGCAAACCACGCTATATGGAGGGACTTCTGTATTACATAGTTAACTACTCAAATGCATTTTATATGCAAAGTTTATAATACTTAAATGTTTCTATTTCTAACCTTGCAATATATCATGTGGAAGGGTCTCAGGTGCTAGAACACATTCAAATCAATGGTTCTTTTAGCAAACTGTTCAAGCTTTAGCCTAAAAGGGAGTACATAACTTTATTGTATGGCATTATTGAGCCTATGAAGATAAATCTTATCCTTGTAAAATCCACAAAGCCAATACATCTACATAGGATAATGGATCTTGCATCAGTTATCTTGTAAAAATGTTCTTTAACCCCTTCAAGACTAACCTATTAAGGTGCTTAATACCTGAATTAAAATGTCCCAGTAGACTTCTAAAAAGAGAACTATGGGACATATATGTCCCAGCAGTCAGAAAAGAAAAGAAATTGATGAGATTCAGCATTCACTACCTTTAACCTTTTCAACACTAACCTTTTCAACACTAACCCATTAGGGTGCTTAATGCCTAAATTAAAATGTTCAAGTAGACTTCAGGAAGAGATCATATATATCTAGGTATGTGCACACACTTTTCTGCACAACTTTTGAAAACGTATTTAAAATTTTAGAAATGTTCTGAAGTTTTTTCTTGTTTTTGCTAGAAAGAAAAAAGACCAAATTGTTGTCTATTTAAAAGAAAAACAAATTTTCATTAATTACAACTCAGAACCGACTGTTTTAAAGCCAAAATTTACTGTTTTTCAGCAAATATTTAAAAAAAAACAAACATGGCCACCCTTTTGTTTAAGAAAATTCAAATATGGATGTCAGTCAGAGTAAATCTAATGTTGAAGAATTTGAGACATATATATCCCAGCAGTCAAAGAAACATTAGGATATATATAAAGAATATGGTTCCAAAACGCAGTAAGCGCCATTCAAAAATAAATTGTTTAATTAAATTAAAAATCGAATTCAGGATTTGAATTTAAACATTTTTATTACAACCGTATTATTTATATGCAGTTTATAAGGTTTTAATAAGATAAAAAATTCAAATCCAGAATTTTCTTTTTAATTTAATTAAACCCATTTTATTTTTAAATGGCGCTTATCGCGTTTTGGAACCACACTCTTCATGTGTCCCAGGAATCTTGAAAGGGTTAACTCAAGTTCAAATCAAAACAGGTGAATCCTTCCACATGTATAGAATATGTAAACACTTTAGTTCTGAGTAGCCAATGACACGACTTGAATCTTCCGATTAGGCTGTCCAGTTGAGAAAGTATCTAGTTTAGTTTAGAACCACATGGTAAGCTTTCTGCAGAGTCTAAAACTAAACATTGTTTTGCACAAGCGTAAATATTTATTTTAATCTAAGCATCTACGAGGGAGGTGCGCTTGGTGCAGTTGGTAATGCGCAGACAACAGAATTGGTGGCACGAGTTCAAATTCCAGTCGGGGCTGTTTATGTTCACTTCGCACTAATGCCCTTGGGAAAGGCATGAATCCATTTCTTTCCCACGACACCTCGAGTACAAGATGAAGAAAAATAAAGTCTACTTATATATTGAACAGTATTATTTTATTTCTTTGTCCATAATGGACTCTTCCACTTTAAGGTAACAATTTTGCTGAGATATAAATATCTCCTACTCACCATTTGAAACAATGGACTCTTCCACTGAAACAAATACAGTAGTTTCTTTTCTAAAAAAAAAAATTAAATTAACTAGTAAATGAGCAGGTCTGGTTAGTCACTCAATAGAAACCGTAATGTGACCAATGTCTTTTGGCAGCATGCCATGTTGGGGGTGATTAAAAATTGGAAAATGGGGTGATCAATGAATAAGTTACTTCTCTCGCCTTTTTTTGGCAGTGATCATTAAAAAAGTCTGAATTTTCAAAAAACAAGTGGACGTGAACTAAGGGAACAATTTAGCAAAAACTTACATTGCAAATTAACCCCCAGCCTAAAAACCTACTTGGGGTGGATTTTAAAAAAAGAACAAAAATCAACCCAAAAAACATTTTCTATAGTTTTGAGAAAGGTCATTAATATTCAAATGGTTCTTCGGACGATTGAACTCCTTGTTGTTTGTGTTGGAAACAACATTACAGCCGATCCATTCTTCGGCCTTCTTCAGGTGTAAAATACGATTGTGATGGGATAAACAGAAGTTATGTTTAAAGGGGATAAACTTCTCTTTAACCCATCACACTCGGATTTTACACCTGAAGAAGGCCAAAGAATGGATTGGCCGAAACGTCGTGTTTACAACACAAATAAGAAGTTCAATTGGCCGAAGAACCATTCGAATAAAACCCCCAAAACGAAATGTTTAAATTTCCAGCCCTCTAGCTCCATTGGCGTGGCCTGTATGCATGATACATAGTCATCCAGCCAGACCAGCTTAAAAACTGAAGAAACCTATGTTGACAGTTTTGGTGACAGTATCGGTTGACTGTTTCTAATGAAATCTTGGTGAAAGTTTTCAAAAAGAATATTCGGAATATGAGGCAAGTGAAAAAAACAAATTGATGATTAATGCCTCAGTTTGCATGTTGGCTGTAATGAGACTTCAAAGCCGAGCATGTCACTAGGAATCCATTTATTTATTTAGAAGTGGCGGAAACAAGAGGCTCTGATTTCTTTTTTGGTCAAGGGAACGCACCGGAAAACATGCCATAGAGTTCAAAAGAAAACAGGTCTGGTTAGTCACTCAATAGAAACTGTCATGTTAACAATGTCTTAACATCAGACCATGTTGGTGGTGATCAAAAAATTTGAAAATAATTTGAAAAAAAAAAAGGTGATCAATGAATAAGTTACTTATCACCTTTTGTTGGGCAGTGATCAATAAAAAATTTTTTTTAAAGCGTGAATGCTGCTAGACACAAACTAAGGTATCAATTTAGCATAAACTTACATTGCAAATTGAAGCCCCCAAAGACCTATTTAAGGGGAGAATTTAAAAAACAAAAACCCAACTTTTTTTTAGATATAATAAGGAGTAAATATTTAAGCTCCTGTATGAGTCATACACACATACATAGCCAGCCAGCCCAACTTAAAAACTGAAGAAACCTATGTTGACAGTTTGGCTCGACTCTTTCTAAAAAGCACACAAATATTGTGCGTGTGTGTCTTTGTTTCTAGCAGTAATTTTTAATCTTTCTAAAGAGGAAGTTTTCTATATCCCGACCAGAAGATTATCAGATCCAGTCAGACTGTATTCGATGGCTATTAAGATCCCTCTTTCCCCCCTAAACGGCTCAAAATCTAAATTCAACCTTCATCGTTCCTCCCCAGAACCGGGAGTTACCCACGATATTTCTTTTGAATAAAAAAAGTTTTCTTTTTATCGGGACAATATGAAATCCGGAAAACAGGCTTGATAGTCCTCACAAGCATGTATATATAGATAGGTAGGTTTTGTTTATTTGCCTCCCCACAAGGGCAGATTTGACACAAGGGCATCTTTAGTGTCGGGGTCCTGCACGCCTACTTGCAGGCAGTTCTAAAAATCTCCCTAGTCCCTGCGACTAATGTCACAAGGACATTAGGGCAGGCTTGGCATAATCACAGGACGAATCCTTGTCATGTTGAGCTCGCTGGACTAGGGTCATGTTATGAGTCCCCTGCAATGTTTTTCTGAACTTTCCGGCCACAGGACGAATCCTGTACCAGGGAAGTACGTACATCAATAAATCTCTAGCCTAATCAAGAAAAAAATTATTTTATACAACAACTTTTTATTTTTTAATATAACACCATGCTCCTCCATTATTCACCTATATTGAACATTATGCAGTGAAAATTTCAGATCAAAATTTAGCTAATAACTACATGCCAGACTACAGACTTATTGATCCACGCTCGGTTGTGTGAAATTGAACAGTGACCATGAACTGAATTTAGTGCAGACTTTTACCAACTCCTCCTCCGAGACTGTAGAAAGTAGATGTTAGGCTTAGTAAGTTTTTATTTTCATGCTTAAATTCCCCAAACTTTTGGGTAGCACCACACACAATTTCATGGATGTATTCGAATTTCTAGGAGATTTTTTTCTTTTTTTTTGGAAAAGAGACTACTAAACATCATACAGACTAGGTTATTCATGTGTTTCAAATGGTGGGTAGTAGATATTTTTATCAGCGGAATTGTCACCTTTAAATGGAAGAGTCCAGTGTTACACTTAATTATATGAATAGATATACCTCCCTCTTACCAATACTTTATATTGTAAAAAAAAAAAAAAAAGAAGACAAGTCTGGTTGGTCACTCAATAGAAACCTTCATATGACCAATGTCTTTTGGCAGCATGCTATGTTGGGGGGGTGATCAATTAAAAAAAATTGGAATAAAAAGGTGATCAATGAATAAATTACTTTTCTTGCCTTTTGTTGGGCAGTGAACAATAAAAAAAAGTCTGAATTTTCAACAACAAAAGAAAAAAAGAAAAAGGTTGAATACTGCCTGACACAAACTTAACTTACATTGCAAATTGGAAACCCCCCCCCACCACCACCACAAGAAAAACTTTGTTGGTGCAGCCTGTACATGTCATACATACATACATAGCCAGCCAGCCTGACCAACTTAACAACTGAAGAAACCTATGGTGACAGTTTCTAAAAAGCACACATTATGCGTGTGTCTTTGTTTCTAGTAGTAATTCGATTTACAACCTAAGTTTATGCCAAATTGATCCCTTAATTTGTGTCCAGCAGCATTCTCACTTGTTTTGTTTTTTTAAAAATTTGAACTTTTTTAGTGATCACAGCACACCACCACCACTGTTTAATTTACAAGGTAAAAAGAAGCATATACAGGTGGCTGTGATTCATAACTTCCCTTGGAATGCTAGTTTACTTTTTAATTTAAGAACAAGTTATAATCTCCGACAATAGTCTTGCGAGAATATAAAAAACGTTTTTTCTAGACATAAGGAGTAAATATTCAAATTTTCAGTACATACATACATAGCCAGACAGCAGGCCAGAGCCACTTAAAAACTGAAGAAACTTATGTTGACAGTTTCGGTTGACGCTTTCTAATATCATGCTGTGCAGATTGTCATTGATAAAACGCTAGGAAAAACGGGTTGTGCATTGTTAATGCCCTCCACTAGAGATGAACATCAAAGGAAATAAAATCAGTCAATATACATTGATAATCTGAGAAACTAATTGAAACTGGTCAGTGCGGAGTAACCAGTCCTATTCTCCCAGGCCGCACCTAGTAACCTAATACAATAGGTGTAACCTAGCAACATGACTTCATCATTATGACAAGCATGGATGGACTGACGGAGAAAATGACAATAAATAACGACCTCTGATTTCAGTGTTGAAGTCATGTGACACCCGACGAGACGATGACTGCATGCAAGTCACCCAGCTAAGCTGGCGGCCCAAGTGGACAAAATGTATGAATGAAGTGTTGTCAGGAAATATGGATACAGTAGACTCGCGTTATTATGGCACGCTCAGGGAGTACTGCCGTTATAACGGGTGGATTTAAAAAATATGCCATGCAAATTATTAATAACTGCTACCCGTAACTTTTAAACACTGTTGCTGGGTTTAGGTTATTCATGTGTTCTGATATTTATATGTATCCGGACTTCACCAGCCCTTACCATAGTAGAAACTTGAAATTCTTTTGCACGCACGCACTTCCCTCAATGAGTAGGGAAAATATTTTTTTTTTTAAATCAATCTATTATTTATTGCCATGGAAACAGTGGCCTGAATTAAGAAGTTGTATAAAAGCAACTAAAATTAGGGTGAAGGTAGAAAATAGTCAAATTTAATAAAAAGTGGAATTTTAATTTTTTAAAAATTTTCCCTCAGAATAGATTTTTAATGGGTGGTCCAATTTACAATGCAAGTTTATGCTAAATTGATCTTAGTTTGTGTCCAGCAGCATTCTCACTTTTTAGTGATCACTGTCCACTACCACCACCACTGTTTAATTTACAAGGTAAAAAGAAGCGATTCATAATTTCCCTTTTTAATTTACTCGGGAAAAGTTATAATCGCCAACAATAGTCTTGTGAGAAAGGATATATCGGATCAGCACTTTTCTAACAAATATTGCATTCACCCATCACTTGCATTGCACGCCAACTAACCAATGACATTAATTTTGGCACTATTTAAACTGTGCAAACAATAAGATTTCACAATCTTGAAAATGACAGAACGCAGTCAAAAGTGCTTGATTCGATATATATCGTTTGGACAGTATTTATATAAATTACCTCCAAAACATACGTTCTCTTGTGCGTAAACAAGAAAAATTAACCAAAAAGATGAAAATGTTTTCCTTGTCCGTCATATTTAACCAAACATGCATATATAGATAGAGAAATTACATACAAAAACTAATTGATAGAACAGCAACAACTTCCTCCCATCCAAGAAAATGCATATCACAAATTTACAGATAATCGTTAAATACTCCCCCCCCCATGATCAATTCTTATGTTTATATTGCATGGGATTACAAATTCAGGTCAACTTTATTATGCCCGAATGATTAGATCCATAACTGATGATCCATGAACCAATATGGGATTATAAATAGATCATTTTTTTAGATTATTTTTTAAAATAGATTTTTCAGGGTTCCTCAGATATATTGTGCCCCTAGGGCTCTGCCCTCCCGCAGTTGCGGGTCCTACGCGCCGCCTCTGTTATAATTTAATATTTTTTTTTGTTTTCAACTTATACTTAGTTACATTAATTTGTACAGCAATACCATAACCGTACTACATAAAAACCCTGCACAAATCAAAACTGCACTATTCAAGGTATTGCTGTACTGAACAGACCAAAAAAGTTAAAATTAATTATATCAAAACATATGCCAAATGTAGTGTGTGTAGGTGTGTGTGTGTGTGTCTGTGTGTGTATAATGCATTTTTTTTTAGTGTGTGTATATGTAATGCATTTTTTTTAGTGTGTGTGTATATATTTTTTTAGTGTGTGTGTGTATAATGCAAATTTTTTTTAGTGTGTGTATATGTAATGCAAATTTTTACAGTGTATATAAAGTATATATAAATCTAGGAATAAGTCTTTTGAAGAAAAGCACCCACTTGTAGTAAACTTTATTGCTTAGTGAAATAGCAAAAAGTTGATGGAGACCGATAAGCAGTGGATACTACTATGAAGACCCTAAGTTTATCATTTACAATACCAATAATAACAAGGTCTGGTTAGTCACTCGATAGAAACCATCACGCAGCCAAAGTCTTTTGTCAGCATGCCTTGTTGGGGGATAATCAATTAGAAAAAAATGGAAAAAAAACAGTGATCAATGAATAAGTTACTTTTCTCGCCTTTTGTTGGGCAGTGATCACTTCTGAATTTTCAAAAAACAAGCGGGCACAATCTAAAGGATCAGTTTAGCATAAACTTACATTGGAAACTGAACACTAAAAACCTATTTAGAGGGAGAATTTTCAAAAAGAAAAAAAAAGTTTTTTCTAGACATAAGGTGTAAATGTTTGAATTTTCAGCCCTTTAGCTCCATTGGTGCAGCCTGTACTTGTGATACATAGCCAACCAGCCGGACCAACTTAAAAACTGAAGAAACCTATGTTGCCAGTTTCTAATAATATTAATAACAGTGGTGACATTACTAAGCAGTAGTAATAGTACAAGTAGTTGTGACTTGCCGTCTATCGCAGCCTTGAGGGCAAGACAATGAAGTACGATCGTATTCATTCAGAGTTGGATTAATGACAGCATTGCAGCAACAGCAGCAGCGGCGGCTCTCGCAAGGCAAAAGATACGTCGTCACCCACTGGGGGTGATATCAGCTGATGATCAATAACAGAGTAGAACAAAACTGTTCTTAAGTTCCACCCCACCCGTCATCGCCCTTGCAACCACAGGAAGGCAGTCGTAAGTGACCTTTTTGATGCAGGACACAGAAACTCTCCTATGCCGTTAAGCTTGCAGAGTAACAATCCAGCCGGCAGTCCTTTTAAGCTGTCTTTACACACACACATTTAATATGTAGATACTAGCATTTTTGGCACACTAACATCAATAAGACTCTGGCAACAGACACTAAGTGCTACTTACTCATTGTCTAAAAGTAATAGAAATCAAGAATGCACTAATGCCATCTTTTTACGTAACTGGGGCGCCTCGTTGTGGCGTGATGCTTAGTAAACTGGTCTTGCAGTAGTAAGTTCGATCCTCATTGTCTCATGATTGTAGCCTTGTGCCAAAGATCGTTCCTCATTGCTCCATGATTGTAGCCTTGCAGTAGTAAGTTCGATCCTCATTGCCACTGAATTGTAGCCTTGTGCCAAAGATCGACCCTCATTGCCCCACGATTGTAGCCTTGCAGTAGTAAGTTCGATCCTCATTGCCCCAGGATTGTAGACCTGTGCCACAACTAAACAAAGCTAAGTAAATAGCATATTTTTACACAACTCTGCAGACTGTACAAATCTAAGATATGGGATTCATTGAAAGACATGGATTTATTAAAAGAAAAAACAAAAACAAACTATACAAATACTACACTGTGTTCAATGACTAGGGGGGGTCGTCTACCAAAGCTTGATATGGACAGTTATGGGCTTAGATGAGTTGCAGTGAGCGGTAGTCCTCCAAATACTCTTGCAAACCATAGTTCCCATAGTCCAGCATTTACAGTAATAAATAATTTTTAAAAATCAAATCAAAACTACAATCTGAACTCCAAGTAGAGCCTGCATTTTCTGGAGGAACTGCAAGTGTGATTGCACTGCAATAGAAGAGAAACCAAACTAATAAGTTTCAAGGAAGTGGAAAATATCAAAGAAGCCTCACAAGGAAAGTAATACTTCGAAGGCTCACTTCCATACAATGGATGGAAAGTAATGGTCCAGTTTACCATACAGTTACATTGTAAATAGAACCCCCCTTGTAAAAAACAACTAGGATGATTGTCAGATTAAAATGGATTAAAAACAGAATTACCGATGAAAAAAAAATTGTTTCTATTTGTTTTCGACTTGGTTAACAGATGTAGATCTTTACTGCGGTTTTTGGCAATATTGGCTTTAAAAAAAATAAAAAAATACACAAATTAAAGGCCACAAATGTCGGCATTCAGTATAGGTTAAACTCGCTACAGTAGTAATGATCTGCAAGACTAGCTTGTTAACCGTTACTTCATGGAAGGTCTAACAAAATCCTGTATTTAGTCTGACAACATCTAACTACAATTGAAGAAATCTTAGTGCGTATGCACAACGATTACTCGACAACTGGGCATTGTATGAAGTTGACCAGATATATTAGTCAGCATACAAGGTAGTGAGTTTGAAATTTTTTGGATCAGCGGTTCACGAGAAAATAAATAAAAAATAAAGATTATAGATCTTTTATCTAAATTTAGATATATCTAAATTGGCAATAGATCTAGATTTAGATCTAAAATGGCAATAGATCTAAAATATCTAAATTGAAAGAACGAGTTTTCATGTCTGTATCGACCGAGGGTTGTGACTAAATGGAGAATTTCCCTGTCTGTGTTGCTGGGTTCTGTAACTCGTTCTCTCTAATTTTCCTTTTGAAAACGACCTAATCAGTCGAAACATGTTAAGGTATTAAATAAATTTCTTGCAAATCATTCTGAGTCTCCATATTGTCTTTTCCCCCATATATATATGTATATGTGTGTGTGTGTGTGTGTGTGTGTGTGACATCATTCTTTTCTTGCGTGCGGCCGTGTAGCTGAGAGGGAACCCAGGTTGTACTAAAGGTAGGTGGAAAAATGGTTTATTTATTTTGAGCACTGCAACTGGTTCTTTGGGTGGGTACACATTTTCGGTTTTCAAACAGAAATGTTTTGCATAGAGATATTTTCGTACTTGAAATAGGCTTCTTTTGTTTTTTTGACAGCAGTTAATTGCATCATTAAGCCAGCTTCAGTTTAGTTGGGCTGGGATTAAACTAATAAGAAAATTGATAGTTAAATTTGGTATAACCGATATCAGAATAAAGATTATTTTTTAAAAAACAAGAAAATATTGATATTCTCGGATGTGACCATCTTTTTTTCACTTAGGCTGTTCCAGCGGTTTGCTTGCTACTCTTGGCGAAAAGAAATTTTTTCTAACTAAATTTTTTTGGAGGTAATTCAAAACACCCTCATCAAAAAAGAATTGAAGGTTTATACTGTATCAGTGAACAGAGTGTAGGTACCTATATTTATATGTCTACATGGACAACTAAAAAAAGAAAAAGCACAAAAAACTGCTTTTAAATGAAAAAAAAAAA
>VCCN01005748.1:1543396-1554961 GCA_006491835.1 Architeuthis dux
GGTCATGTAGTAAATTCTAACACAGAGCTTCTCAAAGTAGGAATCTCCAACCCTTCGGGTGGTTTGAAAATGACAAAATTGACCTTTTTTATGAAAATGCAGAAATTGACTGTTGGAGGTCAGCACCACCTATCCTATGTTCATCCTGGAGTCAAGTTACTTTTGTACACATATCTGCAGCCATATCCCTTAGAGATATATATATATATCTATCATAGAAGGTTAACGAGACACGCATGTCGTACGTGCAAAGAATTTCTAATTGACTTGTATTTTATTTTTAATTGAAAGCTGTCATTTGCCCATTGGGAAATGTCTTGACAGGAAAATTCCAATTGATACAGGCAGCAAAAGTATTTTAGAGTCGTTAGATTTTAAAATTCTCATCTGGAATTCATCTTTAACTTTGTATTCATAAGTTATGAAATCAATTATCTATATGCACTGATGTCAAAATTAACCTTGGGCCAGTGGTTCCCAAACTTAATCAATTCACAGTGCCTTTAGTATAAGAGGATTTTTCACAGCACCCTAATACAGAAAATACTGAACAATTGCATTGACATTAGGTAAACATAATGAATCCTGTAATTCATGAAAAAAGTTTAAGAATCTGCAGTTATTTATATGCGACCATTATGTACTGAGAATGTTCGACACAGTTCTAGAAGAATCCAGAATGTAAAACTTGTCTATCGACTGAGCGCCATCTAGTATTGAAAAGGTAAAGTTCAACATTAGATAGACAGTGATTTGCAAATGTGCTAGTTAGAAGTCACGTCCAATCATTGTGACCGTGCATTGGTTTATTGAATTATGATTGCTGGGAATTATTAAAATTTGCGAATATACTGCAGTGCCTACTTTGGGAATCACCACCTTGGTTAACTGTTTGATTACTTGTCTGACTCCTTTCGTCTAACAAAGTGCCTGTGTGCCCTGAAACTAATCTAACAGCCTGTTGCAGAACCAGAAAAATACAATGTGCAGTAAATAAATTGAATTAATGAATTAGTTTAATTAGAGGAAGATTTTGACAGACTAATTAATAAATAAAATGGGTCTGGTTAGTCACTCAATAGAAACCTTCATGCAATCAATGTCTTTTGGCAGCATGCTGTGTTGGGGGGATCAATAAAAAAAAATTGGAAAAGGTGGTGATCAATGAATAAGTTATTTCTCTCCCCTTTTGTTGGGCAGTGATCACTAAAAAAAAGTCTGAACTTAAAAAAATTTTTTTTAAACTGAGCTGAATGCTACCAGACACAAACTATGGTACCAATTTAACATGAACTTACATAGCAAATTGAACCCCAAAAAACGTTTTTCCTAGACATAAGGAGTAAATGTTGAACATTTCAGCCCTCTAGCTCCTTTGGTACAGCTTGTACATGTGATACATACTTAGCCAGCCAGACCAACTTGAAACCTATGTTGACAGTTTCTAATTTCTTTCAATCATGCCATTGGCTTAATCAGCTTTTATGAATAATCTTTATTTTCTTTCTTTTTCATTCCATTCCTTATTTCAGAATTTCAAGTCTGCCACACTTCATCCGGTATGAATGAATTAGTGCTAATAGATTTTTGCACATGTACCTCACCAACCACACACTTTCTCACATGTTGTCTGCCTTTCTTTTTTTTTAGTGTTGATACTCCATCATCATCATCTGTAGATTGAGATTTCTTTCTGTATTTCTGATTCTCTGTCTCCTGTCTGTTCACTTGCATAACTCTTGTAGTGTAGAGCTGTGGGTATGTGTGGGATCAGCATTCCCCTACTTTGGGGGTGCGGGACAGCATTCCCTCACTATCTATGTACCTTACAATTCTCATTCTGTTTATCTTTTTGTACCCTTATATTAGCCAAAACAATGCCTTGTAACTACATACAGAGTGTTCCAAACGTCTGGGTCCATGGGCCAAAATCTATTTAAGTTTTATTACAGTAAATGCTCTAATTAACAGCCTTGGACTTAACAACACGTGTGTATACGCTGAATACAAGAATGTGTTAACATTTCTTAATGCAGTCGAACTGATGTTGTCGCATGTGGAGATGATTCCCTGCTTTTGGGGAAAATGCCTATGGATCCAGACTTTTGGGACACCTTGTATATTGAATCAACGTACCTCTACAGGGTGTTAGCCATGAATTTGATTTCCACACTGTTTTTATAGGATTGGAAAGTTTTCCGAGATCCTCATTTTTGTATTTCAACAAATTTCTAAAAATGGCCAAAAAGAGACTAAAAATGGTCAAAAATATGGTTTTTAAAAAAATAATTAAAAAAAAAAAAAATGGCCAAGATGATCAAAAAAGAGCTCAGCTTAATTGGGAAATTGGAATTAGGTTTCTATTGGTGATTAGCCGTTAAACGGCTAGTGAGAGCGCTGGCTAACACCCTGGTCTAAAATGAGCTAACTTAAAGAATGTGTTCCCTCACTTCTTTTTGTAGTAATCCACCATGACTCTTGTATGCAAACTTTCACAGACCTTCTTGTGTAGATCAATTCTCAAAGCACTGAAAACACTCTATCGTAGTTGTTTGTTATCAAGCCATGTCTTCTTCACTAATCTTTATTCTTGTAGGTCTGAATCAGGGTAGCTAGTTTTGGCCAGATGTAATCCAAGCTTTATCTCAGAGACTTTACCAAAACAGTCATTTGAATTTGGAGTTTCAAAGGCTGGTTTTGAACCTCTGCCTCCAGCATTGCTCAATTTCTAAATTCAATGCTATTCCAATGCCTGTGTTGGGTAAGTCTCTGAGATAAAGCTTGGATTATCTCCCCTTACAGTCAAATCTGTCAGCCCTGGTCTGAACTGTTTTTTTTCGTCTTACCACACTTCAGTTACATTTCTTGTAATTTCTGTTTGTTTTGCAATTATCACTGCACTTCTTACTGTGATGATCTTAAAACATTGTCTCAGTACTTTTGTGCGTTTCTATATATACACTCTTTTTCCTGGCATGGAAGATGCTATTCTTTTCCCCCCAAAAAATAGGTCTTGAAAATTTACCCTGCGTTCTACAGGTCAAAGGTTACTTTTTTCCATAGGCTTCTTTTTTCTTTTTTTAAAAATTTTTCAAGTCCAAATTTGGGTGCCGGAGCATCTTCAATGTCTGGAAATATGGTAGTTTCACTGATACTTAGCTATACTCCTATTGGTACCTTTTTTTTTTTCCTCCATAAATGTTACTATTTCTGTTCAATTAATATTTTAAGTGTATCTCTTTATTCCTCTTGATATTTAATTATAATACAATCTTTTTCCATAGGTGTTTTGAAATCTTGAAGAAAGGTTCAGTTTTTGTAGTTGGTTTTCTTGTTTAAACGCCTGCTTACCATTCATATAATAATATTACTCAATATCATTACAATATTTAATTATTTATTTTTCTTAAATCGAGTATTATAAATCATTATTATTAATTTATTATTATTTAACTTCAACCTAATTTTCCAGTTGCTTTTTATTGCAACTTTACTCAGGTGTCAATCTATGGCAATGATTAAAGAGCGTGGGTCGGAAATAAAGAATAGGCTCTCTTAGAGACTTGAACACATGTCTTTCTATGCCAGAGGGAAGTCAGGTTAATGCCCTGCTGCTCTTAGCAACTGAGCTACAAGAACTAGCTGGCTGGTTTGAGTTGCACTTCTGCTTACTCTCGTAGCTCAGTTGGTAAGAGCAGCAGGGCATTAAACTGGATTCCCTCTGGCATAGTTTGAGTCTGTGCGAGTGCTTATTCTTTATCCCCAAACTGCACTGTTTAATCATTACCATAGATTGATGGCCTGAGTAAAGTTGCGATAAAAAGCAACTAGTAAATAGTAAAAAAAAACAAAGATCATAACAATATGATATTAAGAAATGTTATCGGAGGTGCTTGATTGAGGTTTTTTTTTTTTGTTTTTCTTTTGTAAGAAAGTCAGTAACTTTCATATGGAGTGAAAAGTTTGTCTACAATTCTAATTCCCTGTCTAAAGTTTTTGTTCTGTCAGGGTTGATTAAACAAAAAAAAAACCTCAGCAGGAACATGTCGGCCTTGCTCTTGCATGAAACAAAAATTACTATACCTGGATACGTTGAACCCTTCTATGAACAAACCAAAAAAATTAGCTGTAAGCAAAAGATTAAAGATAAGTTGACACAAATAATATATATATAGGGTGTCCCGTAAGAATGTCCTTTCTATAATCATTGTAAGCTAGTAACTTTGTATAGGCTTGGCTGAGAGATGTCGTTTTGAGGATTTTGTTTCAATACAAAGTTAGAAAGAAAGGTCATACTTACCAGACACCCTGTACAATTGAAGGTAATATTATCCTGATTTATTCTTTTACTAGATGAAGAATTGTCAACCGATATTAATTTTTAACTAGTATTTTCTTTCATCTCAAATTTTTTAGTTGTTTTTTAACGCAACTTACTCAGACCAGCAGTTTACAAAGTAAATTAAAAAAAAAATATAAAATTTTAAAAAAGCAACTAAAAAGTTTAAGATGGAAGAAAATACTTGTCGACGTAACTGTAAAAAAGCTGTTACACCCATTGTGAACTTTCGCAGGGATCAGTCAGTTTAGAAATTTTAATGTTTTTGCATGCACTTGCCTTGTATATACAGGGTGTCACAAAAGTAAGTCCCCATTTCAAGGGAAACAACTCATCTGATTAATTAGCAAAAGTCTCCAATTTTACAGGTAGTTTTGGGCCAAGTTGCTTCCCTTAGATACAGCTAGCGTTAATGCCATTCCTATCTAAGGGAAGCAACTCAGCCTAAACTTGCCAGTAAAAATTAAAGTCTTTTTCTAATTAATTGGACGAGTTGCTTCCATTAAAATAAGGACTTACTTTTGAGAGACCCTGTATTTTTTTAAAAACCTGTTAAGTTTTATTTATTTATATATTTTTTTTTCTTCCTTTCCTCTCTGAAGTTTGCCTTTTAATAAACGAGTCATCTGCCTGTTTATAAATGCCCAAAGAGAAGATAATTCTTTTTCAGTATAATCTGCATTTAATTTCACTTGTTCAGAAACTGCATATAATATACTACAGATCGTTTATTACCGAAAGAAGGCTTGGAATACCATCATCATTAGCCTTTAAGTCTGTTGTTGGATGTAGACCTTGCCCAAGATCCACCAGCTCTCGAGTGTCACAGTGCTAATACCTTCTGTACTTCGCATACAATCTTGGAGATCCACGTTGTGATGTCTTTTGTGATGTTTTCTGACATTCTTGCGACATGGCCTGCCCATTGCCATTTAATGGTTTTCATATCTGTTTGTTCTCTAATATAATGTGCTGTCTTGTGATCTCTCCATGTGAAGCATGATCTCCTGTGCGCATTGTACTAAAAGGCCATTCATTACCCAAAGAAGTGCTTAGTGTATATATATATATATATATATAACTGTTTCTTTCTCTCAGCAGGATGCCACGAAAACGAATTATCGAAGAAGTGCGGGTTACTTACATAACATGATGCCCAAGAATCCGCCAGTGGAAGGAGTAGATGCAGGCCAGACAGTCAGTTGGGCTGGTTCTGTTGGTTCTTCAGAAATGCTTCCAACGTCCACCCCATCTTCTAGTGTGCCATCTATTCCTGATGCCACTGGTGGCTCTCCGTCTTGTACATCACTTGCCTCAACAACAGCTGCAATAGCAAACACCTCAGACAGACTTTCCAATACTGTACAGCTTTCACAGTTTCTCCACAACTTTATGGTAAGTTTGTACACAATCTTTTCGGGTATTTTCTCTCTGATTTATTTTTTATCAGATGTAACATTGTTGACCATTATTCATTTTTGACTAGTATTTTCATTCATCCAAAATGTTTCTCCCCACCCCATATTTCCTCCCTCTTGCCCCCCTTGTCCTATTTCCCCTACCCTATTCAATAAACAAGACATTGTTAATTATTTTTTTCCTGCTCAAATGTCCCAGTTTAGTAACTGTTGTAGCTTTTCCTCTTACCCAATACCAATGCAAATTAGTCTCGATGGGATCTGGTGAGTTCATCTAATCAGTTCATAGCCAACAATTTGCCCCCAACAGTTCATAGCCATATACAATTCATCCCAAACAATTTATAGCCATATACAATTCATCCCGAACAATTCATAGCCATATACAATTCATCCCCATATACAATTCATAGCCATATACAATTCATAGCCATATACAATTCATCCCCAATAATTCATAGCCATGGAACATTCATCTCCAACACTTCATCCCCAACCTAGTTTAACAATATTAATACCAGCTATGAATTAATCATAAAATATTCATTACAATAAACTAAATTTAATTACTCTTGTTGCCATATAAATGATGCTAGTTTCCGCTGGCGAAGGAGTGTGAGGAGGGGTGGGTGAATAAACCCCTGTAAATTAAGATAAAGAGCGAAAGAAGGTAATAAGTTTGACATGATTGGGGTAGGAACAGCTGTAAAATCAAATCTTGAAAACATCCCTTATTGATGCAAGTTATATTGCCTGTCTAATTGTGATTATTTTTGTCTTTTTTAGCAATTATCAGTTCAACAAAGCACGGCCTTAGAAGGGTAAGTAAAATTTGTCATGCAATTTTTTTATCAAAAGAATCAAACATAATGGTTGAAAAATTCCTCTAAAACAAAACACAACTGCATTCATTGATGCACAATGAGTTTATTTTCCTATGTTAGATGTTCTTGTGTGTTATTGATGATCTATGAAAAAGCTTCTACTCCCCTCCCCCGTATTGTCAAACTCCAGTACAAAGTCTGGAGTTGACTTTGTTTTTCTACCGTAACAAGAACAATCCTCACCGAATTTAGGGGAGTAAAAATTAACTTTCTGGTACCGGGATTTGAAACCCACACCAACTGATTGGTAGGCTGGTCTCTTACCGATTGAGCTAAATTGACAAGTCTTACATATCTACAAAATGTATCATACAGATATGCAAGGGCTTATTTCATTCTAATAGATACATTTATTCCAAAAAATGTATATTTTTTATAATTTTTCACTTATTATATATACAATACAAAAGTTGCAGTAATCATCGTTTGCTGTGCCATTGTCAAAACCCCCAAAAAGTTAATCTATGGCAGTGAGTAAACAGCGCAGATCGGATATATAATGGATAAACTCTCAATGAGACACGCACTCATGTCCCTTTTGCCTCAGGAAAGCATGGTTAAATCAGCTGCTCTTACTGCCTGAGCTACGAGATCTTTAAATCTACCCTCTATTCTTCCCCGATCTCTCTCGGTGTATCATTGACGTAGAACAAATAAATTGCAAGTGATTTGTTGTGGAAATGTGGAATGATTATCTTGGTTAATATTTTCTGATTTTATCAACTGTATTTCCCGGTGTCTAAAATGCTAAAATAAGTCTTGAAAACGTTCCCTGTGTCCTACCGGCCAAAGGTTACTTTTATCAATGTTCTTAAAACATTGCATGTCTAAATCAGGATGCAAGGGTGTTAGCCAGGAATTTGATTTCCCTATCATTTTTATAGGATTGGCAAATTTTTTGAGGTCCGCACTTTTGTATTTGTATTTATTTTGCATTTTTAAAAAAGCCAAAACTTAATTGGGAAATTGGAATTAGATTTCTATAGCAAAGAAGTGGAAATGGACTGGGCAAAAAGACCATGCATGGCCTGCTGTCTGTTTTGTAGAAGCAAAAGCCAAATGAACAAGTCATTGCCAGATATGGAGCATCAGTGACCCGTATGTGGAGCGCTAGCGACCTGGATGTGGCAAGCTCTTGGCTATAAAAGGCCAGGTGGCAACAATTTGTCAGTCGGTGCTAGGCTTGCCAACCGAAGCCACATTGGAGTTGTACTATGAATTACGTTGTAGTACCTCGGACTTCGTGACAGTGGTGATAGCTTACTGGTGATAAGCGAGGAGGTGTCCCTTGAAGGTTTTGCTCCGGTGTTGCAACTTTGACATGCCATCTGACTTATTGCATCGAACTGTCAGTGTTTTTCCCCGATCCCTTGGAAACTACAATTTCTGTTGGGAATTA
The DNA here is from genome assembly GCA_006491835.1 of Architeuthis dux. Classification (NCBI taxonomy): domain Eukaryota; kingdom Metazoa; phylum Mollusca; class Cephalopoda; order Oegopsida; family Architeuthidae; genus Architeuthis; species Architeuthis dux. The sequence goes on from VCCN01005748.1 coordinate 1,551,437, forward strand.
GCTGTTGGCTAGTGAGAATGCTGGCTAACACCCTGGATGTGTCCTTGAGGCTGGAGCATTCTTGATGCCGGGAAATACAGTAGTAATTTTTTTTTTTTTTTAAATTTTTATTAATTCTATTTGTTTTTCTTTCTTTCTTTTCCAGCATGCGACAGCAGCTGATAGAAGCACAAGACAAAATTGCCAGACTAATGACAGAAAAGTCTGAGGTTAATAAACATTCCCAGCTTGAGGGTCTTCGTAATCTTAAGGTGGGTCAGTTAAAACAATCACTTTTTTTTTTTAAAAATATTGATTTGTTTCTTTAATTAGATCAGCTGCAAGAAAAATACTCTGATATTGGAGCAGGATTTTTTTTTTATGATTGAACTCCTTCTTGATGTTTGTGTTGTTAACACAACGTTTCGGCTGATCCATTGTACGGTCTTCTTTTTATTTAATTGCTAATTAAGGATTTTTAGGAAAAAAGGTCCGTTTGGTGTTATGTAGGAAACTGGAAACTCAACATTTAAGTGTCTGTTTTGAATTCTACTCAAAGACTTTATAGTTCTGACACCTAAATATATACTAACTTTTGATAACTTGTTTTCTTGTCCTTTTTACAGGAAGAAGTAACACGGGAACGTCAAGAACTTGATCAAGAAAAGAAACGAAGAGCAGAATCAATGGAAAAGGCTCGTGAAGAAATACAAAAAGATTGGGTACGAAGACGACGCTTCTAGTAATTCAGTAATTCCTACAACCCCTAAAATCATCTGACAAAATGCTTTGTGTTCCTTTCTTTGTTTTAATTTAATATATTTCCACTAATTTCTTTTACAAAGTCTCCTCCTCATAAAATAAATTCACTAATCAATGGACAAATACCAAAAGTTTTATCCAATTCCATTAATTAGTTGGGTTTTAGTAGATTTTATAATACAAGTGTATATTTGGCACTTAACAATTTCCAATGTGTTTCTTATGTGATTTTTTTAAAAAATTTTTATAAATGTAAACACAAATTTCAAAACAAACAACTACATATTTACATTGGGGATATCTGGTAGTTGTGGCTGTAGATCGAGTAACAGCAAATCTCAAATCTCCAGCACCTTCCTCAGCACTATTTCCAACCCCAACACTGCTGTTGTCTAGACCAGTGGTTCCCAACCTTTTCAAGTCATTCCCCACTTCCATTTATTAAGCTGCAATGAGGAATAATTGTAAATAATTATTTTATTTTGCGTATAATTAGACAGCTTTATAATAAGAATTAGTTTAATTTTATAATTGTACAGCTTCTGCCGTGTATTTGTTACTCAAAGAAAGCAAGCGAAAATAATTAGGAACGCATAATTTTGAAACTTTCATTTTTACCTAATAGCCTTATTTCCCCCTTTGGGAACCACTGGTCTAGACACTTGACCATTCCTCAACCTCACCTAGGTTCTTTTGGGAGGGTTTCCAGTGAACTTGTCTTTTGACCTTCACCCTTATGTTCCATAGCCTCACTTCTTAGGTGAGGTCCTAGCACTCTTCCAGTGTTTTGCTTCATCATTAGACAATAAATTGTAGTCAATATTTCCAGTGTTTACATATAAATTGATAATTTCTGTCTGGATTTCTGAGATGAGGTATTATCGTTATTATACATTGGCTATTATACATTAGAGACAATGGTGATCCCATAGCCATGCCTTCTTCCTGCTGATATGTCAGATCCTAATTGGAAGTGTTTTGTTTGTACACAGAATTTCAACATTTTGGGAAGCGATCACCATTAGCACACTCGGGATTCGTCCTGAGAAGCTTTTGACCACTGACCAGCTAATCCTGGTCCTCGTGGTATTTGTCTCAGTGACAGGGATTTAGGATTCCCCCCCCCCATCAAGTCTCAAGGACATGGGATCTCTCCCCCTCCCACCCTACTGAATTCGGCATTAAATGACCCACCAAGGGTCGATGTGCCGTTAAACAAAACAATCAATCATTTATAAAATTGAAAATCGAAACCCAAATCTTGACTTGTTCACGGTTGTAATTCTACTCTTTTCTTCCTCCCCCTGCTAGAATGACATCAGAGCACAAAAGGATGAACTTCAGCGACAGCGGGAAGTATTCCAGAAGCAGTACGACCTTTGGGAGGAGCATCGGTTCAATGGCGCCGCTGGACGTAGCCAGAATTTAGCAGAGAAATCTCACAATCTTGATACACATGGCACAAACCATAACACGGGACACAGTCCGATCATGCACAAACGCTCTGCCTCGGCTGAACTCTCTAGCCAAACCCCCGAAGATTACCTGTGTTCGGGCAAAGACCTAAAAGAGTTGAGCAAGCAGCAGCAACACCGCAGTTCCGTGGGTAACCTTCATCACATGCCGATCCCAATGCAACTGTTTAGCGCCACCAATGAGCAGCGGGTGAGTGAGAAGATGAAACAGCATTTGCCCCTTCAGTTGGCCGGTACTGGAAATTCTGCTACCCTGCCCGCTGCCGGAAAGGCTACATCCGGGATATCCCAGTCTCAGCAGTCGGGATTGAACCGTGCTGGACTTGGACGATCTGCATCGACCGCCTCGTTTGGCAAGGAGAGCAGCAGCCTGAGCCAGATAATGAAGCTGGCTGAACCGTGTCGGTCTGCTCCCAAAGAACGGTCTCAAAATCATCCACAGACAGGAATGTCCAAGTCAGACCAGAATTCTCAAAAACAGTTATTCTTCTAGAATCATTAAGGTAAGTTTGCCATTTACACATTTATATAAATGGACAGTAAAGATTTATATCTGTTAACCAAGTCGAAGAAAATAGACACAATTTTTGGTAAAGATCTACATCCGTTAACCAAGTGGAAAAAAAAATAGAAACAATCTTTGGTAAAGATCTACATCCGTTAAGCAATTCGGGAAAAAAATAGAAACATTTTTTTCTCCAGTAATTTTTTTGTGCTTTTAATCCGTTAGACTCTAACGATTTTCCTAGAAGTTGTTAGTTTGTAGAAAAAATGTTTTTAAAGATTTACGAGGGGGTTCTATTTACAATGTAACTGTATGGTAAACTGGACTGTTACTTTCAGTCCGTTGTATGGAAGTGTGGCTTCATGCACGTGAAGCCCCCTCCACCACCCTTTTTTTTAAATTTCTTTTTTTTTACTTGGATAACGGATGTAGATCTTTACCAAAAGTACATACTTTACCTTTTCCAGCAGGCTTTTACATAAGCAGAAGATACAACACTTTCATAAACATACATCTACATCTACATAACATGATGTATGCTAGTTGCAGTACATTCGTTCACATTGACAAAAGATTTCTAATGATGTGCGCAGAGTAAGAACTATTTTCTGTATTTCAAATATGCCAGGCTTTCCAGATTTTTGTCCACAAATTCACTGATTCTTCTTCTTATTATTGCTATTTATACATGAAAATACTGTCTAAGGCTTGTGAAATATATCAGATTTCCAATTTTTGTTTCTTTTCAAGCAAACTCTTAAAATTTCTTTATTGTTTTTCAGGTTTTTGATAAATCTACCCTGG
>VCCN01005748.1:1585034-1605590 GCA_006491835.1 Architeuthis dux
GATGAATAACCTAAACCCAGCAATAAACCAGTGTTGTAATTCATTATTTAATGTTAACTGATAAGAGACATGAAATGCAAAAAATGTTTTCATAGTGAATCAAAATAGTGAGTTTTCAGCTGAGTGGATTTTATAAGGACAAGACTGACCTCAAGGATATGGCGTCAAGAGGCACCAATATGCTTACTAGGTAAATTATGACATTCAAATATTTCTCTATTCAAGGAGTAATTTTACATATTATCTATAACAGAGGTCACGTGTCTTGGTGATATTTAACCTTATATATTAAAATGAAGAAACTGCTAGAGATTTGTATCAACTAACTTGGAACAACAATATTTCAGATTTAAAAAAAAAGAAATCATGATCTCTAAAATGTTTATTTATAGTTCAGAATACATAAGACAGTTTGAGGCAAAAATGCTTTTTCAGTAGATTTTTCAAAAGAATTTTACTGACTAGTTTTATTGTCCATTTGATAAACTCATCAACAATTTCAGAGATGCAAGTTAAAGAAAATTAGATGATTTATTATCACTAGCTGAAAATAGCAGCTCTCCGGGCGGTTATCCCTAGTTATATGGAGCCTATGTCGTAAAACATCAATTTATTTATCAATTTTATCATAAAACAATATGTGATGAATATAGTTTTAAATGTAATATTTTTAGATTATATCAATACTAAAAACAAAATTGAACCCAATTGAATGTAAAAAATATATAATAATTTTGACTTTAAACTTAGTTTTAGTTATGTAAACAAAAAACATCATAACGGTAGTTGTTTTAGCCTTCCGTACTTTAAAATTCTAAACGTTACTTTTTGTTTAATCCTAAAAATGCATTTTTGCTTCCAAAATCACGGAACTCTTTGAAAATTATAGTCTATAACCATCTAGGGTGAAATATCTAAAGCTTACGACTGTTTTTGGAAGGTAAAATGCAATTTTCAGGGAGAAACTTTGTGACAAAGAGGTTAAGCAAATGTCCATTATTATAAGGATGCTGTCTGCTACAGTTTGAAGACTTTTTAATCTCCTGAAAAAGACAATTGTTCTGCCTTTTGTGCAACATTGTGAAAATAGTGAAAGATTTCCCACCGTGGTTTCTGGTGTCCCTGCTTGAGTAGGTCCTTTACAAAAGCTCCCCAGGAAGAGTTGTTGGTTTGTTGCCGCAATGTCCCACTGAAAATAAATTTCTTCACATTAACAAGAATTATCAAAAAAATAAATTGGTATTAAAAATTCAATCATGTATAAAATCATAAGTATTAAAACAGGTCAAGTATAAAATCATAATAAATATGTATAAAATAGGTATGGTTAGTCACTCAATAGAAAGAGTCATGTGACCAACATCTTTTGGGGGCATGCCATATTGGGTGTTATCATTAAAAAAATTGGAAAAAAGGGGTGATCAATGAATAAGTTACTTCTCTCGTCCTTTTGTTTTTGTCGTCACTAAAGTCTGAATTTTCAAAAAAACAGACTTGAATGCTGCTGGACAGGGATCAATTTAGCTTACATCCAGCCAGACCAGCTCAAAAACTGAAGAAACCTATGTTGACAATTGACGGTTTCTAATAGAAAACTATTAAAAAAATGTGTGTTAAGAAAAATACTTTGTCTCAGAACGTTAAGATTGTCCTTAATAGCAATACTCGATAAAGTATTTCCCACAAAGTTGGACAGATTACATGTTCAATTGTTTAATCTTCAGTATTCGGGAGATGAGACCTGTTAAGTTCAAGTTATTAACAGATTCCTCCCTAAAAACGATTCAGGACATGATAAAAGAATTTTTGCGTTCTTTCCCTGAACCTGACTACAAGCATGCCATGTAGCATTTGTTAAATCGGCTCTGATTAGTCAAATTAGTGGTCTGTAGGGGATCCCTTAGAATCTCAACCAATCAAAATGAAGATTACGAATCCATATGGGGAAACATTTAACCCTTCATTTATCCTTTAATGATAAACGAAATGCACAGGAATTTCAAATTTCTATCGACAAACGTGACAATCTAAAATGGATTTTAGTGACTTTAGTGATTCGGAATTTGAGGGGTTTTCACATGAAACAGTACAAACTGCTCAAAGAAATATTTTACAATAAGATTCTATCAATATATCCGATGTTGAAATAAGTGATTTTGATGAAAATTCAAGCGATTCCGAGGTTGAAAATTACGACCACGTAAACAATAGAAATTGCAATCTGTTGACATGGACCGATCGCTTGCAGAATGTAAACATTGAGGATTTTACAGACATCCCTGTACCAGTTACAAAATTACCTGATATCGCTAAGCAGTTTATAGATAATAATTTATTAATATTATTGAAAATAAACAATGAAATTTTAAAAAAAATTTACTAAAATGTTTTTAAAAAACACGTTTAAATTTAAATCATGACAATGCCAATCAATCGATAATAATACCTTTTTCAATTAACTTTTTGATTTCACCTGACTTAGAAGTGATACATTGGGGATAATCACTGAAAATTTAGTAAGTGTACATTTAATATTAAAAGAGATATAGCAAATTATTTACTGCCAATTGCATTTTTTTGATCAGCAACAGGCTGTTAGATTAGTCTCAGGGAACAAGCCATTTTGTTAGACGAAGGGAGTCAGGCAGGCAGGGAACATATCAAATTTGTCTCTTAGGGAGGAAAGACAACACAAACAACAAGAAGGAGTTCAATCGTCCGAAAAACTCTTTGAATGTTAATGACCCTTCTCAAAACTATAGACAATACCATAACAATACTAATTTCTTGGTTCAAATATGGTGTTTGAAAATAAAAAAAAATTTATAATTATGTTTTCAATTTACTAAAACTAATTGAGCACCTACATTAAATCAAAATTTTCTGGGTAGTGAGTAGTCTCTGTCCTGGGGTAACTGATATATCCCTGAGTGTAAAGCCTTTCAGCAATTTGCATAGTGTGGTGAGGACTCATACCTGGAAAAGACAAAACCACAACACGTCAAGAAATCAAATAAATTTGGGAAAAATATTACAGTGGTTTTTGTTGTTCTGCTTTGTGCCAGATTTGTATGAATTTTTTTAATTTTGCAACTTCAAAAAGTTTACACTTGCTCTAAATCAGTGGTTCCCAACCTTTTCGAGTCATTCCCCACTTTTGTCAATAAGATTACTAGTATCCCCCCTTCCAAGTTGCAACAAAGAATAATTTCAAATATTAACTTTATTTTACTTATAATTAGACAACTTCATACTAAGAATTAGTTTAATTTTATAATTGTACAGCTCAAAGAAAGCAAGCAAAAATAATTAGAAGACATCATTAGAAATTCCAATTAATTACAAAGAAATAAGAATTCTGCTATCGTAACTGATATACACATCAATGTGATCTCTGTTCTTGTTTTTTTGTTACTAGTCCTTTGATTTGTGGGTCTATTAGTGAGAGAGCACATCTTAAATCATTCTCAACTTGGAGCTTATTTCAAGCCTTTGACTTTGACTTGATAGATAGTGCAGAAAACCCTATCTTTAGACTGGACTTTTATTTTTACCTAATAGACTTATAAAGAATTCTGCTATGGACTACCAAAATTTCCCACCGGAGGTATATTCCCCCCTGTTGGGAACCACTAAAATCATCATAGTTTTTCTTTTGGAGTTGGGGGAGAAATATATAAATTACACTTGGAAATTCCGGCAGACTTCAATAATTATATACAGTTTTCTGATTTTGGTAGTATAGGCTGAACTTAAAAAAATGTAGCAAGTATCCCAACAAAGGCTGTCTCATAATAAAACTGAATTTTTTATTTATTTTGCAAGTAACATGAAAACAATGTGATATCAATAGTTTTTAACTGATTTCCCACCAGAAGCCTTCATGAAATTCAACTTTGTTTTAAATGAGACATTGAGGCTTCTGAACATTTGGGGTTTGTGTTTTAATTCTTCAAAACTTCACCTGCATCAAACAGTCGAGAACAGTGTTGCCATTGCTGGGCTTTTTTCCACCCAGATTTTTCAATGCCCTGCTGGGTTTCTGGGTTTTTATTTCCATGATACGATAAAATCTATGTTTTTATCTGTGTCTGGGTACATCTACTTCAAGAAATGAAAGTATTCACTTCGTTTATAGTTGCGTTATGGCGAGAGTTGCTAAAAATGGATGCATTGTGTTAATTTTGATGTAATGTTTTTAAAAGTAGGTTAAGTAGGAGTCATATTTTTTTAGCCATAAAATGTAAGGGAAGCAACTCTTTAATGTAAATTTATTCAAAATAATGTTTTTATGCACGCCAGACATAAATAGAAATTTAATGTTTGTTTTAAAATAAAATGTCAAATAAAAATATTTTTCCTATCAAAATGCAGAGGTTAGTTAAACTGAATATACATGCCAGAAAGCGACTATTTTGATGTAATGTTTTTATGCATGGAAGAAACGTGAAAAGTATGTATGTAAAAGATATGAAATCAAATGATGGATAATTTTATATCCAATCGACAGAATATGATAATTATAATGACATTTATTAGTGAGAGCCTATATTTGCTCGGCGTCGGTGTGAGCGACTGCTAAACGAGCGGTCTAAATCATAAATATGAATAAAGAAACGAACTCCATGCGGGGACGCGGGTTCGATACTCGCACGGAGTTCGTTTCTTTATTCACATTTACGATTTAGGCCGCTCGTTTAGCAGTCGCTCACACCGACGCCGAGCAAATATAGGCTCTCAAAATGAATGTCATTACAATTATCATGTAAAAGATATAGAAATTGAGAAATATAAATTTTTTTAAAAAGAGTTTTTGCTTGTGAATTCTTTTAAATTTGGCAAAAATAAAAATATATAAATTCATAACAAGGGAAGAGAATTCATAAAAGAAATAAATTTATAACAATGGAGAGAGAATTCACGTGCTTACTTTCGGTGTTAGTAGTACCACGTTTCTGTGACGTAAGCAACATTCAAAGCGGACCACAGAATTGAAGTAGTATAGCGTATATTGCAATGTAGGTATTAAATTAATTATTAGTTTAGTTTTTATCGCATAATTGTTTACTTGGTAGTTTGTTTTTTTTAGTGTCAGGTGAGTGACTGATCGAGAATGCAGATGTTCAAGGACATTTTTAACACTCTCCTTCATAATGGCTCCAAAAATCGTGGCAAGATTGAGGTCAGGTGAACTTCTAGGTAAAACTCAAGCCTTTCCAACCTGTGCGTGGCTCCAAATATGGCACACGCAGTTTGTTTCTTCACCAATGTGTCAGCCATCAAACTGTAAAGAAAGAGACCAATTTTTATGTGTGTGCACAACTCGCGTAAAAAATCTCAGGAAAATCCAAGAAGATCATGTGCACAACTCGCGTAAAAAATCTCAGAAGATCATGTGCACAATTCACGTAAAAAATCTCAGGAAAATCCAAGAAGATCATGTGCACAACTCACGTCAAAAGACTCAGGAAAATCCAAGAAGATCATGTGCATGATTGTCAATACTGTTAGGTTCCGTCAAGAGTAATATGCACGCCCCTTTTAGAGCAAAACATCAAAGTTGTTTTACTCAGTCCTGATTCACTGGTCAGAAATAAAAGCAGAGTTGCTTCCCTTTACAAGAAAAAGAAAAAAGCACTATGGAAATCTGGAGCAAATTCTCAGATGAGAATCCAATCTTATTCTAAGAGCCTTTTGTAGCATTAAAACCAGCTAATGGTTCAAGTAGGGTTTTATAGGCTTCAAAAATCTGCTGTAATTAAATTGTTTAAAATGTACAAAGTATTTTCTTACCTAATGAGGAACTGGCAATCCTCAGCATTTCTACTGTGTTCAGCGCTTGTGGACGGGGTTTTGTTTTTTCCTTTTTCACCACGTCAGTCACTCTGAGAGACAGAAAAAAAAGGCGTTGTATCGTTTATGAAAAAACATAACAAAGACATTAAAGTATGAAAGGTACAAGGATTTGTAAAGAAATCACAAGTCATAAGTGCCAAGAACCTACCTAGCTGAATCGTTAGCTTTAATCATATTTAGGAACATCTGCACAACTTCCTTATCAAAAACCCTGCCACGGTCCCAGTCAAGGGCGATTGTTTTGCCATCTGGGTGAGCTACCTGCAATGACAATACCAAATATGAAAAAATAAATAAGTTTCAAGTCAAACACCATTCTTGTACTTAAATTTGACTAGTGTTTCCCAAATTATTAATTTTAATTTTTAATCATTTTTAATGGACCTTACAGTAAGGTCCATTAAAAATGATTAAAAATTAAATTTAATAATTTTTTAAAAATTCAAATTTTTATTAAATAACCAAAAACATAATTGTACGAAAGTATCTAAAAAGTAGTTGATTAATTAATATAAAAATAATTGATGTGATGGATGGACCTGATACTTTATGCATAGGAGGTATCAATTTGTATTCTTTGGTACACCCCCACGACCCCTCGTCTTGCAACGACCCCTACCACCCCCTTGAGTCTTCTAGCAGCCCCAAGAGGGTAGCATCACCCATTTTGGGAATCACTGAATTAGACCAAGAAAAATAGAGTCAGGGATAATTTAATGCCAAAAATATTTTTTCGTAGGGTATACACATTTTTGGATGGCAACATACGCATAGTTTTGGCAACAAAGGTTCAATGCTGGAGAGTTTGGTCATAAATAATACCTGATACTATCCTTTTTGATTGTGTAATGATCAGTCATAAATAATACCTGATAATATCCATTTTGATTGTGTAATGTTTGGTCATAAATAATGCCTGATAATATCCGTTTTGATTGGTCATAAATAATGCCTGATAATATCCATTTTGATTGGGGGTATTTATTTATGGGCCACACTGTATAACTATCAGCATAAAGATAAAGAATTTATGTTCCTAATTGGATCTCAAATGTGGTTAACTGTAATTTTGGGACAGGCTCAGTTCCTTTCCGCATAAAGCATCTGGGTTGCTAACTGAAAACAATGCCTACATGATTTAGTTTATATCAAATATTGATAAATAGATAAGTAATAAAAGATAAAATGAATTTATAGTTGACTTACCTGTACATTAATGACCCAATAAGATTCGGGCTTGAAAGATTGAATTTTGTCATGTCTCTCCACACAAAATCCGAGGGTGGGAGATTGACAGGGGCCATAAGATACCAGGGTACTGTCCAGGTTACCATATTTGCCCTACAAAAAAAAAATCAATAAGTAGAACGAGACCAAACTTAGAGAAATCAAATAACTTCTACAGAAAAATAGATTTGTATGAGTGTCACTGATATAAACAACAAAAAAAAAAAAAATAAAAAAAAATAAAATACCTTAGTCACTCAATAGAAACCGTTATGTGACCAATGTCTTCTGGCAGCATGCCATGTTGGGGTGATCAATGAATAAGTTAATTTTCGCCTTTTGTAGGGCGGTGATCATTAAAAAAGTCTGAATGCTGCCGGACACAAACTAAGGGATCAATTTAGCATAAATTTACATTGCAAATTGAACCCCCAACTAAAAACCTATTTGAGGGGGAGAATTTAAAAAACAGACATAATAAGGAGTAAATGATTAATTTTTCAGCCCTCTAGCTCGTTTTGGGCAGTGTACCCTCCGTCTGTTTTCAGATTCCTGTTCTCAGAATTTTGAACCAACCAAGTAGACTGTTCTCATTCTGCTATCCATGCTTGTCCTTGTGATGCCACTTCTGCTCTTTCCACTGAACAGGACTTCACTGCCTGACCCAGGAATTGAACTCACAACCACCAGATAAACTGCAACATTTAACCAACGCTTATATCCACTAGGCCATTGTCCTGTAGAACAATCTGGTGGTGTAATTTTGGAGACAAACCTAATGTCTGTTCTTTTCTCAAAGAAGCCTCCCACATGGTGTTCAATTCTATGCTAGGTCTACTGAGGAGGTTATAAGATCCTAGCATGTGCACAGATTCTTTCAATCGGCTTATTCTCCAATGTTGCGTGCCGTTTTTCTGACTTTGTTCCATAGGGATTGGTGACCCACCTTTCCCCATCACACATGATCAGTTATATCTGACTCCATAGTCTCAGCATAAACTACCGCTTTTCGATGTTCTTCCAAGCCTTACTTTTAGAGGGTAGCCGATCTCATCTATATATTCCCTGCCACAACTGCATGGAATGTTTTACACACAGTTGGTCATGTTTTCATCTGATGGAGGCTTGGCTCTGGTCAGGTATCTTTTTAATAACGGGTGGAACTGCTTTTGAATACTGTCCTGCAGATTCTCTGAATCCTTTCTGACATGCCTCTAATGTAAAGTCTGACAGTTTTCCAACTATTGTCATCCACCCTGCTTCTGGAAGTTGATGTGGTTTTTGCAGGGTAGTTGTTACTCTGAAGGGTGTTTCTAATACTAATCATTTCTTGTTGGTACATGTCTGGGCTGCTACTTATGAGTTTGGTTGATTTAATGGCACATCAACCCTTGGTGGGTCATTTAGTGCCAATTAAGTAGGAGATCCTATGTCCCCGTGACTAGAGACTTGAGAATCCCAAATCTATGTCATTGAGACAAATGCCACGGGGACCGGGATAATGGGGGGGGGGGGGATCCCAAAAGCATCACAGGACGAATCCTGAGCATGCTAATGGTGATTGCCTCCCGACCAGCTGGCCAAGATATCCTGTGCAACTTCTCCCAGGACGATACCCGAGCATGCCGGTTTTGAAGAACAGATACTACACTTTTATGTAGACAGCATGGACAGCAGAATAAGAACAAGTCTACCACCGTGGATTGAATAAAGGGTTTGGTCTGAAATTACTGAATACGACAGGCACCTGAATAAGGCCAGAGAGTACAATGGCTGAAACATTGAGACAATAACACCAGTCTAAATAATTTAATGATTAATAACAAAAATTTGCTTACCTCAATTTGAAAAAAAGAAGAAAAGACCCCCACCCCCAAACAAAAACTAAAGCTGAAAACCACAATCACAGCAAATATTAAAACTGTATCATGTCAATGTTGCAGATGTCAATAAAAGTAGGAAAAAAAACCTGTTAATTATGAACATGCTGTGATTGGTTAATCTGAAAATCATGTGACACCCATCAAAAACTTACATAATCATTTTTGTTAACCTATCCACCCACAAATACATGGCAGATGAAATATTTTTGATTAGTAGGAATAAAAGTAACTTAAAATATTCATCATTATTTAAAGTGGTAGCAAAAGGCCTGGAGAAATAATGAGAGATATGTACTTCTAAGAAAGATGTGTGGTCAGATTTACCTGAAAGAATTTGGTTTGGTATCGGGTAAAGGCACATCCAATTCTAAGGTCGAGTTCCTGCCGAGCATCCACAGACATGGCCTCATTTTCATTAGGGTGAGCAAGGTTATTCATGGCACGTTTTACATCTGTATCGGTGATGGCACTGAATCGAGCGCGGTAGACGGTCTGAAAATAAAGATAAACATCTTTCATGTATATTCTGAAGAAGACAATAAACACACAAGAAAGAGTAAGATTTGAAAGAAAACAAAAATATTCCATATAAAATTTTTTTATAACAATGTATTTTCATTTTGTGTATGTATGTATGAGTAGTGAGGTACCGTAATATCAATTGGATATCTGTCACTGGATTCACCAAAAAACTTAAAGGGGTGTATTTAGAATATTAATAAGAAATGATAAATATAAGAGCTATTATTGGGTGAGAGAAAAAGACACATGCTACACTATGGAAGCATAGTTATTGTAAAGTTTATGCTTATGATATTAGTCGTTGAAGTTGTTGTTGAGCACTACTGTTATAAATGCCACACCATAATAATAATTATTATTATGAAAAATATATATAGCATATCCATCAGATTCCAAAGTAAAAAATTAAAATCCACGTCTGTTAAAAAATATTGGGTGGCTAAAATTTGAAATTGGTAGCAGTGATAATTTTTTGTGAATCCGGTACATCACTTTGTATGGGCAAGTCAACAGCAACCACAAATAGAAAAAAAATCTATCCATTCATTTTCATGTTATTTAATTACTAAAAATGAGGAAAAGAAATGAAAATATCACTGGCCTTTGACAACAATTGTACATAGAGGCCTCAAATATCTTAGCAGCTGTTAGTATTATAAATGAATTGTATCAATTTTTGTAGAAAGCTTGAAGATATAAACAAATATATCTTGTTTCACAAGCCTATTATGTCTAGACAGATAGACAAGTCTGGTTAGTCACTCAATAGAAATCGTCATGTGACCAACATCTTTTGGCAGAATGCTGTGTTGGGGGTGACCAATTAAAAAAATTGGAATAAATAATAACTCTCGCCTTTTGTTGGGCAGTGATCACTCAAAAAGACTGAATTTTCAAAAAAACAAGCTTGAATGCTGCCAGACACAAATTAAGTGATCAATTTAGCATAAACTTACATTGTTAATCTAGTTGCTTTTCCTTGACTTAAAAAGATTTGATTGAAAGCAGACAAGACACATCTTACTGTTTCTTATAGTATAATTCTTTCTCTCTAATTTTTGAAAAGGAAAAGTTTTTGTGTTAAAAAAAAACTCAGACTCCAGAATCTGTTTTACTAAAATTTCTTGTTTTTATTCAGAATTTTATTACTTTAACTCTTTAACAACCACGAACTCAACCAATTTGTTATATGTGTCTTTTTCACGCGAGCTCAATTCAAGAGCTATCTTGTTCTATTTTTGTCAATAGTTGTTTCTACCTGTGTTCTAAGATTATTGAACATTTTGTATATCTAAACTTAAAGGAAATTATACAAAATCTCACTTTTGTTCAATTTGGACACCGTAAAAGTTCATGATTCCCCTATACAAGACATTGTTAGTGTGACTGAACCTCCCACAACATGTGGCAGTCATGGCCAGTGCTCTGTGCCAGAGGTGGAGAAGTACTGGTAAAAGACTCTAAACAGTAAATAAGTAGTTATAAGTGGTTATATTTAATGTAAAATAGTTTTAAGTTACAATAAAAACATAAAAAAATTTAAAAACATGAAAATAAAAAAGTGAAAAATGTAGTTAAAATTTGTGCTGCTCTATTTAAGAGACTAGAATTGAAGATAATGTGATTTTTAAATAATATACAGATAGAAGAGGAGTTGCTGAACAACTTTGAATAAAGTGATAATGTGATTTATTCAAGCCAAAGAAAAGTGAATTACAGTAGTCTAATCTACTGGTAATAATTGAGTGAACCAGCAGCTCAGTTTCATTGTTGGAAAGTAAGTTTCTAATACTACGGACATCTCTAATTAATTTTATAACAGTGGGAGACTATATTATTAATTATTATTAATTAATAGCAACATTAAGCAGAACACGCTGGGCTGCTGGAAGTTCAAACTCCATTCCTACTTCTATTCCTCGCGAAGATGATTACTGCAACTTTTGTATTGTATATGTAATAAATAAATTTGAATTTTATATATTGGCTTGACTTGTCAATTTAGCTCGGTTGGTAAGACAGCCTACCAATCACTTGGTCGTGATTTCAAATCATATATATGTTAATTTTATATATCGGTTTGATTTAACTTAACGTGATAGACAAACAGTGAAGAATTTGCTCCCCTGAATTAGGTGAGGATTGTTCTTGTTACAAGGGGAAAATAAAGTCAACTCCAATGGACCGGAATTTGACAATTATATTTTTCATTAACTCTTAAATTCATATTAAGGAATTTAAATGTTATACAAAGGGGAGTAACTTCTGATTAGAGTTACTTCCTTTGCACGTTTTGGTAATTAAATTTTTATTTTTTTAAAAATTCTATTCACAAAAGAGTTCCATTTTTTAAAATTCTAATCATTGAAGAGTTCTACAGCTGTTTCAAGTCGTTCATGCCGAGTTAATCAAATCAAAGATTTTGAAAATGAATTATCCTAGGACAAACGGAAAAACATTAAAAAAAAGTCCAAATAATTTGCTGCATATGTCAGATAAAGTTTACCGATTGGCGAACAAATGTAGGTTACCTGATCACAAACGCGTTTCATCAGCGGCCTTACAGCGTCGAGGACTTCAAAGCAAATGTTTTCTCCTTCTTTATCACAATCCAACCACAAAACTAGAACATCAATTCCTTTGGCCTGAAATAAAGATGCATAAACTTAATATGGACAGAAATACAAAAAGTAATCAAACATATTTAACAAACTGAAAATGAAAACTATTTTTAAATTCAGTGTTCTAGACGTTATCAAATATTAAAATTCTAAAACTTCAAATTTAAAAAAAACCCCTTAAAATTAACATTTTTATGAATGTAGTAGTTCTGCCTTGTGTATGCCTCCTGATGTACAGGTTACGGCTGTTTAGACCATTTTTAACACCCCGACCTATTGTGTATGCCTCCTGATGTACAGGTTACAGCTGTTTAGGCCATTTTCAACATCCCAACCCTTGTGTATTGGTATATGCCTCTTGATGTACAGGTTACAGCTGTTTAGGCTATTTTCAACATCCTGAATGCATATTTAACATTTTTAATGTTTCAAAATTCTCAGTCAAATTTCTCTAATTTCAATTTAAGTGTTTTGTTGATATATCCAGAAACTTGGGTTATGTAAGACTAAAATGTTGACATGTGTAGCAGAAATGCTAATATCAGAGTTTACAAACAAAGATTTTAGTGTACACAAGTTTGACCTCTTCTATGTCTGTGGACTACATAAAGATGTACACTTTGAATAGTGCAGGTTTTGATGTAATACGGTTAAGGTATTGCTGTACAATTTAATGTAACTAAGTATAAAAGCTTAAAAAAAACACATTAAATTATAATAAGACCTTGAACAGTGCACACTAATCAAAGTATACCTGTATTTTTCTTCACCTCAAATTGTCAACTGAAATAAGTGAACTTTGAGTAAAAGTGATACAAAATTAAACCTAAGCTCTGTATTAGGCACATATTGCCTCAGGAAGGCTCATATTGTCTTGGGAAGGTGTTGTTTGCATTAGTCAAGACTCCTAATGTTGATGATGAAGGTGACTTTCATCTGTCAGTGGTACATCACTTTCATCTACATCACTTTAGCAAAATTTAGTCAGGAATTTTCCTCCATTAAAAAATTTCTTCAATGGTAAAACAAGTATTTAATACTCAAATGGTTCTTTGGAGGATTGAACTCCTTGTTGTTTGTATTGTAAACAAAGTTTCGGACGATCCATTCTTTGGCCTTCTTCAGGTGTAAAATCCAAGTGTGATGGGCTAAACAGAAGTTATGTTTAAAGGGGGCCGAAACGTTGTGTTTACAACACAAACAACAAGAATGAGTTCAATCGTCCAAAGAACTCTTTGAATATTAATGACCCTTCTCAAAACTATAGAAAATAAGTATTTAATACATTTTTCTGTTTTTCATTTTTATTAGATGAAGTATTATAAATTATTATTATTTAAAAATTTTATGACTACTTTTTTTTACCTTCTTAATTTTATTAAAAAGAAAAATTAGATGAAGCTAAAAATTTAAAATAAGTAGTATTTTTAAAAATAGTTCTTTGGACGATTGAATGCCTTCTTGTTGTTTACACAACGTTTCAGCTGATCCATTCTTCGGCCTTTCTCAGATGTAATATCCGAATGTGATGTGATTTTTAATTTCAAAGGAGTTAACCCTTATAATGTAGGATTTGGGTGTTTCTTTATCCTTGTCTTGTCAGGTTTGGATTATAAGGGTTATCTCCTTTGAAATTAAAAACTTCTATTTACCCCATCATATTTGGATATTACACCTGAGGGAGGCTGAAGAATGGATCGGCCGAAACGTTGTATTAATAACACAAACAACAAGAAGGAGTTCAATTGTCCAAAGAACTCTTTGAATGTTAATGACCCTTCGCAAAACTATAGAAAATAAGAAGTATTTACTTTGTATTTGTCTACACCATAGAATCATGCACACAATTTATAAATTAAATGACAAAAAAAAAAACAAAAAAAAATTAACGAAACTGAAATACATTTATTGCTGGTTTGAACATAGCAGCCAACTTAATAAAAATAGATTTTTAGAAATCAACTTACCTCCCTTCTAAGGAAATCGGGCATATGTAAATTCGGAGAGGCTTCCTTCTTGAGAGTTGGAGCTGAAAAGAGCTCCACCTACAATAATCAAACATACAGTTTTTACAGAAGATTCCTCTTAATAACAAGTCAAATCTAAAAAATAAATAAATAAAAATTAATCGACCAGAAAGTCATTTTTACAATGCTGTGTAATATTGATGATAGTATTTTTAATTCATAGCCCCAATCTATAAATATATGCCAAAAAAGAAAGCCCGAGGAATTTTTAAAATCAAGGATTTTAAAATTATTCAATTTCATGAGTAATACCACCAAATCTTTCATGGAACTGAATTTAATTGTTGATAAAAATGTCATTAAAAACAAAAATTTTGCAGGTAAATGTAATATAAATTTTGGGGGTACAGCATTTTCATTTACATCACTTTAGAAAATATCAGTTGTCTACATCACTTTTGTCCCAACAATATCTCCAAAAGTTCTCAATGAATTTCAATGGCATTTTGTCTTTGGGCTAAGGAAGAATTGATGAAAGTTTGGAGTGGATCCATAGATATTTTTGGAATTCTTTTCCACTTGATTAAAAATATCCTTGGATCCACTCCAAACTTTCACCAATTCTTCCTAAGCCAATGGCCCACCATTTGACAAAATGTCATTGAAATTCATTGAGAACTTTTGGAGATATTGTGGGCAATCAAAGCGATTTAGACAAAACTGATATTTGCTAAAGCAATGTGGTCGAAAGTATTGTAACCCAAATTTTGGGCTCTAAAATGATACACAAATTAGGATAGAGAAATTTTAATTGAATTTTCTGATTGACTTGTAATGTGTTCAGCTCTACAAGAGGAATACAATTTTTGAAACATTGTTAATTTCTTTTTAGAACAATTTCACCTAGGTGGAAGAATTCAGATATTTCTGGCCAGCAGTTTTTTTTTTAAACACATCAATGAAGTATGAACATTGTGATAAAAAGCAACAAAATACACGCCTGATTAGTCACTCAATAGAAACCGTCACATGACCAGTCTTTTGGCAGCATGATGTATAAGGGGCGATCAATTAAGAAATTGGAAAAAACGGGTGATCAATAAATAAGTTACTTCTCTTGCCTTTTGTTGGGCAGTGATCACTAAAAATGTCTGAATTTTCAAAAAAACAAACATGAACACAAACTAAGGGCCAATCTAGCATAAACTTACATTGCAAATTGAAACCCCTACTAAAAACCTATTATGAGAGGAATTTTCAGAAAACAAAAACCCATTTTTTTCTAGACACAATAAGAAGTAAATGTTTAAATTTTCAGACTTCTAGCTCTATTAGTGCAGCCTAAACACACAATACATAAATAGCCAGCCAGCCAAACTTAAAAACTGAAGAAACCTATGGTGACAGTTTCTAATAGAAAACTATTAAAAAAAATGTGTGCTAATGAAAATACTTTGTCTCAGAACCTTAAGATTGTCATTAATAGCAATACTCGATAAAGTATTTCCCATGAAGAAAGTAGAACAAGTGAATCTACAAAATGACTAATAAGTCCCACTTTGGTGATTTTAGTAGTACCGGTATCCCTTGACATTCGCAGGTTTTCCATAATTTGCGGTGGCCTTTAATAATTTAATGGGAATATTTTTTTTGAATATTGCGGCGTATTGTGAAAAAACGCATCATAGAAGATATGCTGATGATGTAAAAAGTTTAGGAAATCAGTTAGAATAAGGAAAGGAACGAATGTGTATATTTCTGACTGCTGCCTTTCCATGAGAGTGTTGTTAGCTCAGTGGTAAAGAGCAGGACCATGTATAGGTTGTTTCCATGGTGCTCGTTTCTTTATTCATTTATACGATCTAGGCTGCCCGTTTAGCAATCGCTAACACCGATGTTGGGCTGATATGGGTTTCCAATTAATTAATTAAGTGCAACTACCACAAACCTTTGACAAAAACTTACATGTGTCGATAAAAATGCCAGAAATTTCTAACCTATCATTTTTATTGTAATAATCTTTGTTATTAATAAAAGAAAGATTGTAGAAAATTATCAACTAAAAATTATTTATGTAGACAATATAAAACCGGAGATAATCGGGGTTGAAAACTTATTTACACTTGCGAAACTGTTCACCATGAGAATTAAATAATTTTTTTTTCCAATTCACTGTGATGTAGTGACTAATAATGGCGATTTTAGTAGTACTGTTATCCCTTGCCATTCACGGGTTTTCCATAATTTGCGGTTCAATATTGAATAATTTGATGGGAGTATTGAGGCGTATCGCGAAAAAACGCATCATAGAAAATATGCTGAACAAGATGTAAAAAGTTTAAGAAATCGGTTAGAATAAGGAAGCGAGCGAATGTGTATATTCCATGCGAGTGCAGTTAGCTCAGTGGTAAAGAGCAGGACCGCGTATAGGTTGCTTCCATGGTGCTTATTTATTTATATGATCTAGGCCGATCTAGCAATCGCTAACACCGATGTCGGCCTGATATGGGTTTCCAATTAATTACAACTACCACAAACTTTTGACAAAAACTTACATGTGTCAATAAAAATCCAGAAACCTATAACCTATCCATTTTATTGTAATAATCTTTGTGTTAATAAGATAGATTGTAGAAAATTATCAACTAAAAATTATTTATGTAGACAATATAAACAAGGAGATAATCGTGGTTGAAAACACCATGAGAATTAAATGATTTTTTTTCCAATTCACTGGGATGTAGTTTTATGAAATTTATGGTTTTCGTTAATCATTTGTATAATTTTTTTTTTTACTGTATTCATTTGTACATTTACAATTTGGGAATGCACTAAGTTCGCTTTCTGAATAGCCATCGTTGCGTAATGTAACTATTTGGGCACGCTGGACCTGGATGAGAGAAGGTTTTTTCACCCGCCATTTTATCAGTTACAAAATGGCTGCTTATATCCACGAAATTGACTGTCCAAAAGACAAGAAGTAAATGAATAAATGCCTAGCTGGTTCAGAGAAAAGGCTGATGCAATTGGATGCAATAGTTGCGTAAAATAAAAATGTATAATGCAATCTGACGCATTTATTGCAAAAATTAAACTTTTGGGAAACACTGTATTATCATTTTTTTGCTACTATTTACCGTCATCTTAATTGTTGTTGCTTTTTATCGCAACTAAACTCAGGCCGGTTTCCCTTTGGCAGTGAGTAAATAAACTAACTGTTCCAGGTGAGATTCGAACTCACGACCCTCTATGCTGGAGAGTGGCTCACTTAAGGCGCGACCTCTATTACCACTATGGTACTGGAACTTAGTAGCAAGTGGGAGTCCAAATCAAACCCTTGAACTCATTCCCTATCGCAATCTCTTTTGTGCCAGGTTTGTTATTAACTGGTAGCTCGGTTTCAGTAATACAATTTGTCAAACTCCAGGACAAAGTCAGAGTTGACTTTACTTTCCTATGTAACAAGAACAAGAACAATCCTCGCCAAAAATAAGGGAGTAAACTGACATAAAAATCAGCATTTCACTAGCGATCACATGATTTCTAGCCTGGTATGTAACCACCTGCGCTAAACTGACAAGTCTTACATACCTCCAAAATTTATAGTAGAATTACGCAAGAGAATAGAAATAGGAGCAGAGTTTGACTCTGGATCAGCCAGGCTGGTTTCTTTTATTTTTATTATTAGATGAAGTATTGTAAATCATTATTAATTTTTGGCTACTATTTACCTTCATCTTAATTGTTGTTGCTTTTTATTACAACTAAACTCAGGCTGGTCTACCATCACATTTCAACTATGAATACAAGTGTTAGTGAGAGTAGAACCCCACAGAAAATATATACTATTAACTAATGCTTATTGTTTAGGATGTTTTGTTTGTGCCTATCTGGGGAAAAAAGGCACGTAATATTAAAAAACAGTTACAAAATACAAAAACAAGCTCGAAAATCAGGCCATAGATGACCTCGGGGGTAGCATTTTACTAGAGTGTAAAAATAATGGTAATACATAGATAGATTATTGATTTTTAGCTACAAAAAGTGAGGGTAGCATTATATTCAATACTCTCATTTTGGTATATCAGTCAGTCACAGTGACAGAGATCGGTACTAGCGCATCTAAAAAGAGGAAATCGTTATTGTTGATGCCGAGATAAAATCTTCATTGTTAATTAAAAACATGTAATGTTTCGAATATAATTCATTTGTGTAGTTTTCAAGAAGAATGATGCGAATTATTTGAATTGATTGCAATATAACATTCACCAAATGAAAATTGTTGTGAGTTAAAATGATGCAGATATTTGTGCTTGTATCTCACCTCTGTTAAAGTTATTTACTTCAAAGGTTTTGTTTTATTAATGTGTCATGTAATTGTCATATTTGTCCTTGAAATTATTTACCGTTTTTGTTATTAGTATATTTGGGTCGGGATCTACTAGTGAGTTCCGGTTGTTTATTATTCTTTGAGAGAAGAAGTTTTTTCTAGTGTTTTTCTTTTTGCAATGTTCCTCATATACTTTGTTCATTACAAAGAACCTTTTAGCAGGGATGTTATCTATACCTTTTATTATTTTGAATATTTCTATTGCGTCTCCCCTAATTCTTCTTTCTTCTAGTGTTAATTTTAATTTGTACGAGAGATTATTAAGTTCTGGAACCATTTTCGTTGCCCTTCTTTGTGTGTTTTCTAGTTCTGTGATATCTTTTTTGAGGTGTGGATTTCATACTTGGACTGCATATTCTAAGTTTGGTCTGTACACTTTAGCATCTTAGAATTGAATTTCAGAGCAAACTGCACAAACTTGTACAGTTATGTATGAATTTAACTGACTTCAAGTAATATAGTAATCTTAAATTTTAGAAGAAATTGTTGAAAATTACTTCTTGTTTCTTTTGTTCATTGTAAAGAACTTTTTAGCTGGGATGTTATCTATACCTTTTATTATCTTGAATGTTTCTATTGCATTCTCCTCTAATTCTTCTAATGTAGTTAGTTTTAATTTTTGAAGTCTATCCTCATATGGGAGATTTTTAAGTTCTGGGACCATTTTCATTGCCTTTCTTTGTATGTTTTCTAGTGTTGTATAACTAACTTTTACATGTTCTGCTGACATGAAATGTCTCGTCGTTGCGGGAGGAAAATCGTGAACTTGAGATTTTTCTCGAAACTTGTTTATAAAAATATGAGCACATATTTTTATTTCATAAGAATACATTTTGTCAGCCGGAGAATGAATAGTGGGAGAGAGATAATAGAGCCGACAGGCAGGGGAAATGGTCTTATGCCTTCCCAGCACTAGACGGTCTGCCTTTCCGTCTGTCTTGGCTTCACTGAAGCAGGTGGCCTGTGTCTTCTTTTATGGGGTTTGATGCCCACACTTGTGTTATTTCCTGTTTTTACACACCCACGCATATGCATTTTTCCTGGGGTCACTTCCGCCCAGGTGTTAGCCTGGAAATGACCTCCGTGTGGTAGTATATCATAACACTAGTTCAGTGATATCTTTTTTGAGGTGTGGGTTCCATGCTTGGACTGCATATTCTTAATGTGGTCTGATATATGTTGTGTGTAATATCTTGAAGGTTTTTGTGTCTAAGTAATCGAATCTTATTATATTCGTTATTTTGTATTGTGTATTTGTGAATTAGAAGATATAGTTATACCTAGGTCTTTTTCATGTTCTGTCTTTTTTAACTTTTCATTGTTCATTAGCAGGGGAAAACAAAAATGTTTCATTGAAATGCTATCATTAATGCTTAAACTTTAATAAAAGATATTTAATGATCGATCAGTTTATTAAGCTCACAAAAATATGTAATATTGTTGTGGTACAATGTAGGGAAAGTGGTCCCAATTGTAAAGTTTCACACCCTCGATGTTAAAAATCACGCACAAATAGAAACAATTTAACAATTCAACTTATTCAAAGCAGTAACAATATAATTTATTTACTTTTGATTTTCTTTCATGAATTCTCTTATTTCTTTTTGTGTGCCGTTTTTACCATCGAGTGTGCGAGGGTGTGAAACTTTTACAATCGGGACCACTGTGCCATTGTTGTTTAATGTGAGCTGGGTAAAAAAAAAGAATGCTAAAATGAGAGAAAAGTAACAATAGCATTTTGTAAACAATTAAACATGAGATGGATCACGGTCAATACAATGTTTGATGTGGAACTAGAAATTTCACAACACTATTGACCGTGACGGCTACAATATAAATTGTACAATTGTCCTAAACTGCCACCAAAACTGTCAACATAGGTTTCTTCAGTTTTTAGGTTTGGCTGGCTGGCTATGTATGCATGCATACTTGCCAATGTTTAGAAATTCTCAGGGGGGAGATTTCCTAAAAAAATGGGGCGAAGAATATTTTCAGTTCTAGAAACTCTAAGACAGATATTTCAGTGTATTGAAAACCTATCTTAACACTTTTAAACCAAGATAATCAACAAAATGCGGGAGACTTGGTAG
>VCCN01005748.1:1612406-1622477 GCA_006491835.1 Architeuthis dux
ATAACTACGCATCCAAAACAACAACAAAAAAACTATAATCGAATTCAGCACGTCTCAACATGTTCAGCACACATTTTTAGGTTGATTTTAGCAAAAGAATAATTTTAAAAATGTTGTTCACGTTTCTTGTGTTTTTGTCCGTCTGAAATTTATCCAGCCGACAGCTAGTAAACAGCAGTCAGTTTTTAAAAATAGTTGGCGAGGTGTATGGGGCGGATCCAGCCTGTTGAACAGACAACTGAGGGTCTTGAAGGATGTCATGTGTTGGGACGAAAAGATTTAAAACTTGGAAGACGCTCAGAAAACAGTATAAATAATGGATCCGCCCCTAAGGTGGCCATTTACGAATAGTATCCAATCAAGTGCTGTAGCTACGTTCCAGTTCCAATACGCACACACACATATATGCGCCTGCATGTTTTATTCACTCTGTTTACCAATTGTTTCCTTGGTGAAGATGAAAGTATCATTTGAATTACGATGTAATTATTTTCTGAATGAATGCAAAATTCTGAGATTGGGATGAATTTCAAATGAGATAACACAATCTGGCCATTCCGAGACAAAATGATTAATGCACAAGAGGTCAGCAGCTCCTCACTTGAACTTCTCCCCACGGGAGGTCCTCTTGAAGAATGCTATCTCTTCAATTATCCCGCCAACGTGTCTCCAGCTAAAGACATTACATTCTTTGTATGAAAGTTACAATACGCACACACACATATATAGGCCCGGGGGCCAGCAGGGCCTACCGTGCATCCCCTCCCATGATTCTACATTTAGGGTACCAAAATGTTCCTTAGGGTGTCCTCTTTCAGAAGAAAGATGTTCCCAAGAAAAAGGTTGGGAAGAACTACCTCATTTGCATAACACAAAATGGCCGCCAGCACACACCAAAAAAGACAGAATTTCATATCTCGTCTCCCAATTGACATATCTGAATACTTTAAAAGGCTAAATCATGGTTTTGATAAATCCTGCTGCCGATACTTTGCAACATATGTATCTAAGTTTTGTCAAAATGTAACCTTTCTAGTGAGGTGTCATGATTTTTTTTAATTGATATATTTATATCTGTCTTCCTGCCAGACTAGCCTCACCCTACCCCACCCCCACGGTTTTCACTTCATTCCTGCACGAATTACGAAGGTCGGTCTTGAAGAAGTTATTGGGATCTGGACCCCATTCCCCCTGGCTCCGCGGCTGGTCCGTGCTAACAGACTTCTAGCAAACTCATTTCACCTTTCATTATGCTGACCCCGGTAAAATCAGTGTACTGGGGCCCCTAACACATTAAAATTAGGTTTACAACTGAAAAAATCTTGGCTTTTCATTGCAGAAAATTTAGGTTTAGAGGAGGTTCTCTATGTTTGCTATTTAATAATATGAACCGTAATATTTATTTTTCAAATTGAATTTCGCGGTCCCTAAAATCGTGGGGACCCTGGGCAACTGCACAACGTGCCCATGCGATAAGACGGCACTGACCTCCATCGTAATTGTATAGAGCAAAATGAATCTATTTTTTGGCAAAAATGTGTAGATTCTGAAGATTCTTATTTCGATTATGTAAAAGAGAACATTCGTAACTGTAGCGAAGAAGCCGACATATTTGCATAAGCGTTTCGCTTGCTCCAATTGCGAAAAAAAAACCTTTACATCCGGGTGTGTGATACTCGTCTCGGTGATGCCCGTATGTTATGATCGGCTGGCGTAACATCCGGGTACATGACTGATTCCCGTTCTGATAAAAAGGCTGATGCGAAGAAAGAAATCAGAAGGCTTCACCACTGTCTACAGTAGTAGAACGATCAGTTTGCGATAATTGCGGTGTTGTTGTTACGCTTGTTCCTTGCGGATTGTGTTCCGGTGTTGTGGTCAGCAGGTTCCTTGGAATTTTATGACGAACGAGATAGCTTTATTTTTGGAGGGTTGGCTGACTTGAGTTGTCCCGTTTTGAACAGCGACTTTAGACTACAGATTAATAACTTTTATTCTAAGCTGAGATATACTGCTTTAAAGTTGATGTTGAAAAACCGCAGTTATTTTTACACTAACCTAATAATTTCACGGAATTTAAAATGTCAAGCTATTTTTTAAGATACCATTTTGAATACTGTCTTCGGTTTCATCTTTCTTTAACTGTCTGCAGTAAAGTACTTTCGTGGACAACTACAACTATACAGCGAACACACCTCAACGTTTCGGCAAACACATCTTTCACCTATCTTTCAACAAATATATAACCTGTTAAATCAGATACCATCTAAGAAGACGTCCACAAGCTTAGCTGAAAACAACACTAAAAACACCGACAGGGCGAAGAGACAATGTTGTTGAAGTTTTTTTTAAAAAAGTACCTCTGAAGCATTTTAAAAAGTGGGAGCATTATTGGTCACGAAGATTTGCTAATTAAATTAGCTCGCATTTATTTTGTATTTGTTTTAATTAACAACTAGCATAACATGACGATTATTTATGTATGGATCGGCACTAAGGAGCATAAAGCCATTTTATTAGGAAATTTATTCTTAATACATCAATTTATTAATAAATATTGTTAAACACCTCCAAATTCCTTCATTCAAATATAACCACACACACAATAACTGACGATTTATAAACACAAAAAGCATAACCCTAAAAAGTCCACTATTCTTAATATTCTCATATATGATAAGAAAATGCTGACTTCATCTATGTGCAATAAAACCAGAGGACACAGCCATAAATTGCAAATTCAGACCTCCACTGGTGTTAGAAAAACTTCGGCAAGAGTAGCAAACGCACAGAACAACCTAAGTGAAAAGTCAGTCACATCCGAGAATATCAATATTTTTTTAATAATCCTTTATTCTGATATCGGACATACCAAATTTAACTACCATTTTTCTTATTAGTTTAATCCCAGCCCAACTACACTGAAGCTGGCTTAATGACGCAATCAACTGCTGTCAAAAGAAGCCTATTTCAAGTATATTAATATTCTCAGTCCTTCAATAAATCATTATTACTTTAAATACCCTTTCTTTATTTCTTTCAAATAGATAAATTACTGTATATTTCTTATCAGTTAGTGTTCGCTTGCTTCGTAAATCTGTTGTCATGATTATAATGTCGTCTGATATTAATGCCTTTGTTGTTTGTTTGTTCTTATCCGTTTAGCTGTGTTTAGTTTGAACGCGTTTGGTTCATAACTGTATTAGGGGGATAGTGAGAAACTGGCACAGAAGAAGTAAGCTGAAAGAAAGGTTTTTACGTGCGTTAAGCCAACATACGGACCTATCGACGGGAGGGTAGTCGAAAAGGTGAGATAAAGAAGGGGCGTTAGCGCCTGGTATTTATAGCAACCACAACAAGCAGCGGCCAGCCGTGACGTCAATCGAAAATAGAAGTATCCTTAGTTTCGTATTTCATGACATGGAGACATTAAGGAGCAAGTAGGCTGTTACAAGGCGGTTACAAAATACTTAGCATTTACAAATCATGTGTTATGATGATGTGAAACATTATTACGTACGACATCAGGCGATTACATTTCAAACCCCTTCGACTTCCCTTCACTGCTGTACAATGGATATCATGTGGAGCAGTCCATTATGAGTTTTGGGATGTGTCAGGTGATGGACACATCAATCAATCAAACTTACAACCAACCATACAAATAAACATACTTATTTGTATATATACCTTTTATATGTATAGATTCTATCTCTTTCTCTGTCTTTATTACATCAAACACAATGGATTAAAAATGGTATTTTAAAACATAGCTTGAAATTTTAAATTGCTGTGAAATTATAAAGTATATTGAATACATAGTATTAATATGCTTATGGCACCTGGGATTACTGCTCGGTCATACAGGCTCGACGTTGTGTAACTTTGATGACCAATCAAGAATCGCTATCTTTAATGTTTCAAGGCAACACCAATATAGATTTGTAGCGAGCTTTTCACTACGTCGAGTTGATTATTTTGTTCTATGTAATGATACATAAAATTAGGCACAAGGCCGTTTTGGGGATAATGAGGCGAAGTGTAACGAAATTGCACTCTGTGTTCGTGTGTATGTGACAAAAAAGCCCATATCGGTAAGAGCTGTGTTAAACTGCGTACGTGACAAACTGAACAGATCGAATTACCGGAAACCGTTAAAAGGGGCTAGATTTGAAAATAGGAGGGAGGGGAGATCGTATTACCAGTAGCAGTTAAAAGGGGCTAGATTTGAAAATAGAAGAGAGTTGAGATCTGAAGCGGTTAGCAACAGGTCGACAAAGAGGTCCGCTACCCGGTCAATACTTCCCCGAGTTATGCAGGGTTTTTTTCGGGCGTCGTTGTCAAATAATGGCGCACTTTTTGCCCGCCAATAATGTAAAAAAAGGGGGGGGGACCGCCGTATAAATTCGTTCCTTCGTTAGTTGCAGAAAAAATTCGTTATCAAACGAATCTTTCGCTGAACACAAAGCAATAGCCGTTATTCTTCTCGACTCACATTTAAAAAATACATTTTACACGCTTACACACAAAAAACCCTACACTTTTAACCTTTTATTTCCAAAAGCACCATTGAAAAGACTTTCAATCAGTGACTTCTCTCAAGAAATAAAGAACTTTCAATCAGTGACTTCCCTCGAGAAATAAAATTTATCCACGCCTCCAAGACAAGCGAAGATCGTCTCGAAGACATTCACACAACACCAGATAAAACTAGTAACAGGCGGAATTCTCGCCGCATGAAGTAAGTATTTTATGCAACACTACCTTGAGATCAAAAATTGAAGAAAAAGGTAAGTTACTTCAATTAAATATACTTTGCGAGAGCCGCACATTTTTTTACAGAAAAACCACGTAGAAATATACTTGTTGCTGAATTAATTTGGGGAATAGTAAAATTCCCAACACTTAATCTGTATAAAAAGGACCCCGTTAGTCAATTCAGTTCCGTGAACAACTCACAACCACACCTCCGGCAGTAATGTCCTCACCGGATTGCTAATGTCTACATTAGCTATCTACCGCAATTCCCGTTTATCCACACAACTGCTACGCTGCGTCAACCTGACCTACGAGGGAACTCTCACTATCATTATCCGCATTAACTTAATCTACATTTGAGCCTACCCGATGTGCTGTCACATCTATAATGTTTTGTCTGTTATTTAGTGCCTTTGTTCGCTTTGTTGTTCTTTCTGTTTAGCTGTGTGTAGTTCGAACGCGTTTTGGTTCGTAACCGTGTTTAAAGAAAAGAAGACGAAACAAGAGGCACATGTGACAGGGCTGTTTGCCTGTGAAGGACTGATGCCTTCCCCGTTCCCACTTCCGGTTCGCGTTTCTGGGACCGGAAACGGAATGGAGGCTGCTGGGAGCTTTCTTCGGCATGTTTATTGATTTAACATACATATATATAAACATTACAACATCGACGCTACTAAAAACAAACTTTTCATTTAAATAACGGCAATAAGCTTATTCGCTATTGTTATTCTAACTTTGTTTACTCTCCTTTCCCCCACTGCCTACCCAGTGGCGTTTCTAGTTCTTAGAAGGTTGGGGGAGCCACTTGGGGCCCAAGATTAGGTGTGTGTGTGGGAGGGGGGAGCAAAACTCGAAATACATGTGACGAGAAATCTTCATTTTTATACTTCACCACGTTGATATATACAACTTATATGAATGATTTTTTAAATATAAGTATAATACTTTACTAAATTGAATAAAATACTGGGACTGGTCAGTTTTATAATTAGAGGATGAACTTCTCCAGAAATTGGGGGGGGGGAAGAGCTTTCCCTAGCGATCATCAAATGGGAAGAGACGGCGTCTCCCCTTCTGTCTACGGCTTCTTGTGCCGAAACACTACATTAAAAGCTGCCATGTTCAAAATTATTATATTTTTACGGCATAGATTTTTCTTCTCGAAAATCTGAGATAATCAATCATATATCAGCTACACCCCTATATTAAAGCGTATGAAAGTGTGTGTGTGTGTGAGGGGGGGCAACCTAGGGGCCAGCCAAAGTTCTGTGGGGTTGGATGCCCCCGTAGAATCGCCACTGTGCCTACCCTCTACACTGTTTTCACCGCTTCATTGGCGACGTTGTACTTTCACTTTGCAACATCCCCTCTAATATATTGGTTAAATCCAACTCTATACAGACCAGGGTGTGATAAAGTGATTTTGTGCCTCGTAAACAAAGAATTCTGACCAAATGTGCCTTCCAAATGCTTATGCTAAATTTTTGTTAATGGCACAAATTTTGCGCATTGTTTTTTACTGAGATTTCAAATCAATCAACCAATAAAGAACTAAATGAGACTTTTTGCATTCAATGTTTATTTATTCATAAAAGATAATTTAGATCAGTCATTATTCACCCTTCTTATCACTTTACTGTCTTCTGTGTGTTCTTATGTCCACACTAACAGTGAAATGCCACTTTCCATCCTGCTGCTTATTGTGGTCCCTGAAATAAGCATCATTTCAGGGTCGACGGAACTAGATCGATGGTTCACTGAGAAGTAATGAAAACTTGCTGCATTCAACTCCACGGTGGAGTAACCCCGCCAACAATCTAAATAGAGAGTAGATCCTACAGTGACGTTCTCTTTAATAGTATTACGAAGCTTTTCTGCAATCAATAGTAACGAATAGCGGCCTGAGGAGTTGACATACAAAGAGCGGAACGGATGTGGAGATCGGCGAAATGGAAGAACATGTGCAATGAGTGGCGTACAGATAACGAAAAACTAGAGAAATTTTATGTCCACTCTGTTATATAAGAAAAATAAAATAAAAATAAAGTAAGGAGAATGAGATGAATGTTGTGTTTACATTACACTAACATTATTTCGGTTTGGAAGAGAGAACCAGCTCTCCTCCATAGGGTGATTTGTTAGCGCGAATGGGATCACTGGACTCAAGTGTGAGAGAAAGAACAACATTACAACAGGTTTTTGGTCCGAGACAATCCAATCTTTATTAGATAAGAATAGAAAAGGATAGATAAAAGATATATGTTGAAGGTAGGGTTGTTTGGGGTCCGTTTGGGGTCCGTTTGGGTTTGGACGGGGTCTGTTGGCTTTGGGACTGGTTGCGAAAAAGTGTGGGATTCGCGTGGAGAAACACTCACATGTCGTGGTTAACTCCAGTTAACAAATGTTCATTATCTCTTCATCATTTCGGTTGTGACGGAGAATGATTCTGGATTTCTTGTCTCTGGCAGCATTTCCTGCCAATTCGAGAATCTCAGCGGTGTGGTCAGTTGTTCCATTGACGGTGTCCATCTTGGCATAGTAGTCCTTATGCTGAAGACGGTGGGAGGGGAATCGAAGTCCGGCACGGGATGAGCGGGTCTTGCTCTTTCCCTTAACTGTTTCTCCTTTGCCACGTCCTGACATTTTGCTGTGTAGTTTGGAGTAGATGTGAAATCAGAATGAAAGTTAGGAGTTCAGATCCCAAAAAGGGGAAGACCCCTTTGTTGAGGTCTGGTCAGCACTGCTGCCGAGTCTGAAGAGAGGGAGGAAAGGATTTTTGAAGTCCGCGGTCCTTTTGTTAAGCTCTTCTCATTGGTCTTGTCTCAACCAATGGGAAAGTGTTCAGTTTTAACCTCTTAACCTTTTTTGGGGGACAGGAGTGGAAATTTGAGGAGAAAGGAACGGTGATAATATTTCCAATAGTTACCATATAGATTAACGTTATCAGGAGTGCAGTTTTATGCTGTCAGAACGTACAAAACTTACAGGGTATAAATTCTAAATAAAAGCTCTGTAACGACGTATTGGTTCCATAAATTCGATTGGTTCGATAAATATCGACTTTTCATCAAAACCAATTTTTAATTTAAATAAATTCAACATTAGAAATAACTTTAATAATCTAAATATAAAATTTCCATTTAAAATCAAAATTTTTAAAAACAAAGATATGCCAAAAAATGTTCACCGGGAAATCGACACTTGAACAAAAAAAGCCCTAAACTTGTATAAAAGATAATTTGATCGTCAATCTTTTTGTGTCATTAGTAAGAAGAAAGATTGGAGAAAAATCTAATCAAAACTTTCTGCGAATTCTATAGAATCGGAAATTTTTCAGAAAATTGACTGCGTGAAAAGTTGTTTATCTGTAAACAAAAAGGTTTTATGTCTTTAAATTCAAGAAAAAAATGGAAGCAAATTGGAAAATAAAGTAAACATTGACTTTATAACAGTCCAATTCTACGTTATAGATAATTAATGTTATTTTTTTTAGACGGAAATTTCTTTCTAGCAAAAACAAGAAAAAACTTTTTAAAGATTTCAATCACGTTTTTAAAATGGGATATCGATTTCCTGGTGAAAATTTTGGGACATTCCTACACCAGTTTTATAAATGATGTGCTATAGTTCACATAAGCGATTATTTGGTCAATTTTGTATTAAAAAATAAAAATTTAAAAAAAAACAGGAAAAATAGAACACATTAAAAAATTAAAAAATAAAACAAAAATCTTCATTAAAATTGTACATTTTTCGATGAAAAGAGTTTTCATCGAGGAAAAAGGAAAAATAGAACACATTAAAAAAATAAGACAATAGAAATAAATAAAATTGTACAATTTTATTTATATAGATTTTTCTATTGTCTTATTTTTTAATGTGTTCTATTTTCTGTTTTTTTTTAATTTTTAAATTTTTGAATGAAAAGTCGTTTCGACAAAAAATCGAGCCACTATTGTCGATCTCAGTAACCCGGGGAAAACAAGGGAGACAACAACTAATACTAAATTTCAAAGTGATCCCCCTTTAACATTTACGACACGTGATTAACACAGCAGCCAAGTACTTGCTGTTCGTAATATCAGTTTCTCCAAGGCTTTTCTTGATTATAGCACGATTTTTTGTTGCTCTTGTTTTAGACTAGATTGAAACAACAATGGCTGGAGAGAAGATCGCCATTATTGGAAGGTTAGTACTTAATCATTATTTCTTTATTTTTACTGTGACAATAGCATTCAACCATTGTATATGTTTACCCGGCCAAAAACTTTTACCAGGTAAAACTTTTACCGTAGCGTGTTGGTGTTGTGCAATGTACAGCCAGGCCATGGGTACCGCAAGAGGGTGCCAGTACTGAAACTCATTTAATCTACTAAAGTAATATATGTAATCTACTCAAAAAGACATCTATGAATAATAAAAGTTGTAAATTATTTTATTACTAAACATTGTTTAATGTTTAGTAATAAACAAAGAACAAAATATTTGTATAACTTTTGATTCCTTTTTTCTTTTTTTGGGGGGGTGGGCTATTAAGAAAAAATAAAGTTTTCTGATCCACAGTCCGTGTTCTTTCAGAAAATACATTAATTAGGGTCCTACAACCCTTGGAAAACTTTGACTTGATCACCCTAGCGCAACCAGAAATGAAGTAAAATATCTCCTTTTTTGCACCCCCTGAAAAAGGGGCTGCGGACGCCCATGGCCAATGTGAGGGGGATGCAGCCGGTGTATCCGCATCGGGGCCCGGACCAGTGTTACCAATTTAGCGCGTTTCACGCTAGATTCAGCGCATTTCTTGTTTTGAAAATGTAAAAAGCGCTAAATTAGCACGTTTGCGCCTAAAACATTTTGGCCATTTTCGACCATTTTCGACCATTTTCAGCGTCTTTTATTTATTTTTTTTAGCCATTTTTGGCTATTTAATAAGATTTAGCTCCTTTTGGCAGTCAAACTAGCGCAAAAATATTTTTTGAGTTGGCAACACTGGCCCGGACTGAGGAGCATAGAGCTGTGTTGTGTATCGAAACTTATAAGTCAACGGTATGTCGTTTACCGAAAAAGTATTATCAGATGTAAATAGGATGGCTAAAGGGCGAGGGTTTTTTGTGTAGTCTTTGTTGGGGGTGGGGCAAAACAGCTTTGCACAGCCGCATAAAATTCCTCTCAGAGGCACCCCTGGTTACACCAACGTTTATATCTGCACTGTTTAAAATGATATTTTAATGCCTGTTTGCTGACGCCATTTCATTTATACTTTAGTCTTTAGTTCAATTTACTTGTAAACAACATCGTAAAAAGAGACAAAAAATT
>VCCN01005748.1:1624380-1637681 GCA_006491835.1 Architeuthis dux
TTGACAGTTTTAGTTGACGATTTCTAATACTGATGTATGTACATTTAATCTTTGGGATATAACGACAGTCTTAAAACTATTTTTCATACTTTGTACTTTGTATACTAATGTATAAGATCAAAAACTAATCAACTGAGTGACTAAGTGTCGGTTCCTTTGTCTGTCTTTTTCTAGTGGTCTCATTGGTGGAAACTGGGCCATGATCTTTGCTTCTCACGGCCACACTGTGTCTGTGTTTGATGTTGATGCAAAGCAATTGTCTGCTGCCCAGAAAAACATCCCTGAGAATTTGAAGAGATTTGAATCCAAAGGTAATCTGCGCGGGAAGATTTCAGCTGATGAACAAATCAAGTTGATCACGTTCACAAGTGACTTAGCAGAATGTGTTAAAGATGCAATTTATGTTCAGGTGAGTCGAGGTTTATTCATTCATGTCTGTCATGGGTTATAATTTTTGTAGTCTCAGCTGCTGGTTTTATTGAAGGCTTGTGCAGAGCTAGATTTATAGGAGGGGCAATTGCGCTGGGGCCCCCTCTATATAAAAGTATAATAATTAAAGAATTGTTGAGTCAGCCATTGTAATCTATGGAAAGTAAAGTGGGCAATCATTACCTTTCCCGTTTCCATATGGCCGCTACTTCAGCCGTTCTGATTCTGGAATCGCCCGAAGTCCTCCTGATGGCGAATTTAAAATCAAAGACCAGAAGATTCCTCATAACAGCATTTTCAATTATTTTTTTTCATTTTTTAAGTGGTCTACTGATATCGGGCAATTTCATGTGGTTCAAGAGACACAGGTTTTTTTGTTTTTTTTTACTGTTTTTTATTTATTTAAGCAAAAATTTGATAAATACAATTGAACAAAGGATAAGTTAGGGGTAGTGTTTTAGCGTAAGGGTTAGTGTTGGGGTTGCTGTGTTAGCAGCTAAAAATGTTATGTATGCTCCAAATTTCATACAAAGGGTTAGGGGTAGGATTTCGAGAACGATATCTAAGATTTGAAGAACGGTATCTTATAGTGAGAACAACAATGTTATTTGAAAGGTACATAACATTTTTATCTATAAAGTTAGCTGGAAAAATCTAGCCATCAAAGTGGGATATATTTGGACAATCTTTATCGTATTTTAGGACCAAATAACCATAAGGATTACCTTGTTTTCTGTGAATCTGAAGAGTCTTGAAATGTTTTGACAAAATTATAAGAAAAGTTTTACTGATTTTAAAGAATGTTTTGAGGACCCAAATTTCATCTTTCCGAAAGATTCATTTTTGGGCCTTTTTATTTACTTAATTACACATCCTAATTTTGATCACTATTTCTTCACAATATTCTTGTATGTAGTTAAAGGGGTTTGGATTCTACATTTCATCCTTGTATTGATTACATTACATTAAAATTTGATTGTGGCATCCTTGCTGTGTATTACAGATTTTGGTTTTATATGGAATTAAATGGGTTTTTTTTCTATATTTCTTGTATAACTAAGGGCACAATCATGTTTTCGAGGACACACATTTCATCTTTCCGAAAGATTCATTTTTGGGTCTTCACCATTTTTTATTTACTTAATTACACATCCTAATTTTGATTGAATCTTTTAAAATTTTGTGATACTATTTCTTCACAATATTATCCAGGTAGATGTCAGGAACAGAGTTCAATCCTAATTGGTGGTTTTCTCTTAATGTTGCTGCAGAGCAAAAAGTCTTTAACAATTCCTGACTTCTCTTCTCAAATTGTCACTCTATAAGTTGTTACAGAATTCCTACTTGATAAACTGAAAATTGTTATCCAACTGTTCTTCCTTCTTTAAACTATATTTAAAGTTCCTTACCACTTTTTTTTTATTAAATGAGACTAGTTTTTACCTTCATCCTAATTTAGTTGTTTTTTATACGATTATCTCCCTTTTTAAAAAGAAAATAATAAAAACAACTTTAAATATAAATCAATCTTTATTATTATTGGATGAAGTATTGTAACACACCACTTTTTTATTAAATTAATCGTATAAAAAACAACTAAATTAGGATGAAGGGAAAAACTAGTCAAATTTAATAAAAAAAAAGTGGTGTTACAATACTTCATCCAATAATAATAAAGATTGATTTATATTTAAAGTTGTTTTTATTTTTTTAAAAGGGAGATAATCGTTAGTTGATTTTATGGTAACAAGAGTTGTCTCCGTTTTATGGATGTATTCTACGAATCAACCCAACATACACTGAAAAATGCATCAACTATAATATTGTATTAAAAACAACAAAGATAATACTGAATAATTGATTAAAGAGAGAGAAGATTGTTTTATTGAAAACTTGCAATTTTGATCAGTGTAACATTTTTAACTGGGATGAAAGTCGACAGTTCTATGAATCGCTAAAGGTTTTTCGTTCAGAGTTTTTTGAATCTGTTCATAGCTTTGCTAATGTATAGCGAAGAAAGATGAATATTTGTTTTATTTTTTACATCACACTACGTCATATTATTCGTTTTTTAAAAATCAATTCTCGAGATAAAAAATAGAAAGTTAAAGAAAAAAAGAAAACAGACTATACAGTGTTTATAACTTCATGTATATATTTATAACTTTTTCATTTTCCAATGAATTATATTGCATTTTGGACGATATTTTTCATTTTATTTTGGATGAAATAATTATTTTTGTTTCGGACATTTTAACAGGGATTATCTTGAAAAATCAATTGGAAACAAATAGTTTTATTACATAAACAAATGTTATGTTACACAAAATCAGTGAAATTACCTAATTGGCAAAATTTTAACTTTTTTTTACAAAAAATAAATAAATAGTTTTAATTTGATCAAAAGTTCATTTAATCAAAACAAGGATATAAAACAACTATTTTTTTTTTTTACAATCAAAAGTTTATGTAATCAAAGTGAAATCAAACTTTTTTTACATAAAATAAGTAAATTTCACCAATTAGGCAATTTCACTGATTCGGCATAAATATGTTACGTATACAACATCGCAGGTTTTGAACAGAATCTGTTCTTTTTCTTGTTCTGTTACGAATTACAAATTCTGTCCATCTGTCATTTTACCAAGGTTAATTATTTTCCTGATGTGTTTTTGTAAAATTCTATTATAATATTTCATTTGTCATATCTATTTCTTTAAAAACTACAGGCTGTACTGTGTTGTTTTGCCAGTTTAATTGTAAATGTGTTTGCTGTTTTGTTCTTTTCAGGAATGTGTTCCCGAAAATTTGGAACTGAAAACCAAAGTCTTCAAAGATTTAGACGCGTTGTGCACTGATAATATGATTTTGGCCAGCTCGACCAGTTGTATTGGAAGTTCTAAATTTAATGGTGGCCTCAAGCACGCTAAGAATATACTTGTGGTTCATCCAGTAAGTAAAATCTCTAGTTTAAATCATCTTTCATTTATTTAATCATCATCATCATCATCATCAGCCGTTATAAGTCCACTGCTGGACGAAGGCCTTTCCCATCTCCTTCCATGACAACCTATCTTGTGCTAATCTCTGCCAAGTCTTACCGGCAAACCTTTCTATCTCGTCCCGCCATCTTGTGTCTGGCCGTTTCCTACTTCTTTTACTATCAGGTTGGAAAGCATTTGGTATGAATAGAGACATTCTGAGGAGCACCTTGCCAATGTGCCTAAAACGGAAAGTATATAACGGCTGCATAATACCAGCCATGACTTATGGTTGCGAAACCTGGAAATTAACCAAACGAGCAGAAAACAAACTTAGAATAGCACAAAGAGCCATGGAAAGAGCAATGCTAGGGGTAACGCTGAGAGATAGAAAAAGATCAACATGGATCAGAGAAAAGACTAGAGTAAAGGATATTATACAACTAATTAAGCAACAAAAGTGGAGATGGGCCGGCCACCTAGCGAGAAGAGATGACAATAGATGGGGGAAAAAGATTAACAGATTGATTTATTTAATCATAATTTAATCATAAAAACATTGATGTTTCAGTTCTTTTTCACATATTTATTTGTAAAAAAAAAGAAAAAAAAAAGAAAAAAGTTTTCCATTTGGACATAAGCCAAAACTATCAACATAGGTTTCTTCAGTTTTTAAGTTGGTCTGGGTGGCTGCAACCAAAACTGTCAACATAGGTTTCTTCAATTTTTAAGTTGGTCTGGATGGCTGCAGTTTAGGTTGACGGTTTCTAATACCTTATATTATTATTAATGGCATAATAAGGAGTAAATGTTTAAATTTTCAGCCCTCTAGCTCCATTGGTGTGTCCTGTACATGTGATACATACATACATAGCCAGCCAGAGGAACTGAAGAAACCTCTGTTGACAGTTTTGTGTTAGGGTTTCCAATTTACTCGCTTTCTCCAGACACATTGGGATATATTTATATCTGATCTTATGTAAAAGACCCAACTATTTTGATATTTGGTAATCCCATTGATATCATTACCATTCCAGGTCAATCCCCCTTACTTTGTGCCTCTTGTGGAAATTATACCATCAGAGCAAACTAGCCCTGAAGTCTTGACAAGGACTCGTCAGTTGATGGAGGATATGGGACAGGCTCCAGTCACTCTGAAGAATGAAATCGAAGGCTTTGCTCTCAATCGAATTCAGTATGCCATCTTGAATGAATGCTGGAATATGATCCAGGTAGGTGTACAGCATTTTCAGGCTAAAACATTTTTTGCAACAACCATACATTCAATGTTTTTACTTATAGAACAAGTCATAATTGTTATGCTTGCACTCACACTAAAAAAAATACAAGGGAGATAACTATCTAGAATTATCTCCCTTGCCACTATCTAAGTTATGACGGAAGTGAGTTCCAGTCATGCGCCACGCTAGTGTAAATAAATAATGCTAACACGCTGAGGATAAAGATTCAGTCATTGTTCTCCACGTGTGAGCCGTGAACAGAACGTTCTTGTCTTTGTTCATTTCCTGCGTCCATCTTCCTTTTCAGTGTGCCTTCCACGATCTGGGAGACGCTACAATAACCTTGGTGTCTCAAAACTGCTAAGGAGAGTTAAGTTCTATGTAGGGTTGCCAGATTTGGCCAGAAGGGGAGATAATCTGAGCTTTATCTCAGGGACTTACTCAACACAGGCATTTGGAATAGCGGGTCCGCCTCAAGAGGCTGGTATTGAACTTCTGCCACCAAACTCACTCGATTTCCAAATTCAACGCTATTCCAATTCCTGTGTTGGATAAGTCTCTGAGATAAGGATTATTTCTCCAGTACACTTACAATAGTGGGGTTCAAAGATTTAAGACAAAAAGGTTATTCCCCCCCCCTGATAATCCCTTACTTAAAAATTGTTTTTGATCGCGCAAGATGAGGATAGAAAACAACAAAAAGAGAAAGATTAAACTGTATCTAGTAACAAAAAAAAAAACTTGATATAGCTCATTGCAAATAAATTTCCTTTTATTTAAGACTTTCAACAAAACCTTTTTAAAATTAAATTAATCTAATTAAATTGGAGTCGAGTTTGACCCTGCAGCAGCCAGGCTTGTTACAACTGAATAATGAACTCCTGTTAAAACATTCATTTATTGAGTTTAAACTACAAAGAAATGCAAAATATATACATTGAAATAGTGTCATAAAATCATATTTTCATTATATTAATGATGCATTATTATTGAAAAAAAAGTTTTTTTTTTATATATACCATACTGCGGGGCTATTTGGCATCGTAGGGGCTACTTGGCACCATTTTTATTAAAATTAGTTAAAAAGTTTTCAAGGGAATCGAAAATAAAATAAAATAAAAAAAAAGTTGTTTTTGTATTTTATTTTTTTCTCATTGTAAATGCAAGTAAATGCAATAACTAACACTCCAAAATATAACCACGGTGGTTGTGAAGGTAGTGTAACTTTTTGATTTTGATTTCTTTGAAAGATTTTTAACTAGTTTTAATTAATAAAAAAATGGTGCCAAATAGTCCCCACAATGCCAAATAGCCCCACAGTACGGTATTATCCCCAGGAATTTTGATTATTGACTAATATTACACTTGTAAGTTTAAAGTGTTTATTGTGGACTTCTCCAAGAAGTGAAACAATGTATCCATAATTCTTTGTCTTTTTCCAGTCGGGTCTGCTCAGTGCTGAAGATATCGATAGAGTTATGGTCAATGGACTGGGAATGCGATATGCCTTCATTGGTCCGATTGAGACGATGCATCTAAATGCAAATGGTAAGTAACTGAGATATGTTTATGGTTAATATTTGAATATTATGATGCTGTCAAATCTTGTTTGAAAAAAAAACAAGATTTGACAGCATCATAATACTATAAAGGAACTAAAACAACAAAATTAAGAATAAAACTTAAGATATTGTAGTAAGTATTTCCACAAGTTAAATGAACTGATATAAAAAGGTGATAAAGATATTGTTGTAAGATTGTAAAAAAAATTGATTTTAACTTTTGGCCTGAGTTTGATACAGATATTAAGGAAGAGAAATCTTTTAGAAACTGTCAAAGTTGATCTGGCTAGCTGGCTGGCCATGTATGTATCACATGTACAGGCCGCACCAATGGAGCTAGAGGGCTGAAAATTTATACATTTATTATGTCTAGAAAAAACTTTTTTTTTTTTTTAATTTTTTTTCTTTTTCTCACACCTATAGGTTTTTAGTGGGGAGTTACCAATTTAGCATAAACTTACATTACAAATTATAATGTAAGTTTATGCTAAATTGGTCCCTTAGTTTGGCAGCATTAATGCTTGTTTTTTGAAAATTTGGACATTTTTAGTGATCACTGACCAACAACAGGTGGAAGAAATAACTTATTCATTGATCGCCTCTTTTTTCAATTTTTTAACTGATCACTCGCAACACAGTATGCTTGCCAAACGACATTGGTCACGTGACAGTTTCTATTTTGGGTGACCAACCAGACCTGTTTACTTCTGTTTTCCTTTGATAGGGGAGATAATCCTTAGTTCATTTTAAGGCCGACAGGAGTTATCGCCCTTTTACGCATGGCAACTAGGAATCTACCGAAATACATTTAATCATATTGTTTCTCGTCTATTTGCAGGCATTGTGGACTACTGTGAACGTTATGGCACAGTTGCTTTAAAAGTCAGTGAGACATTCAAGCCGGCTCCTCTCTATGATGTCCCCACATCGAAGAAGTTGAATGAATACTATTCACAGCACATTCCTCTGGGAGAAAAGCTCGAAGAAAGAAGACAATGGAGGGATGAATGCCTTGCTAAACTCGCCAAACTAAAGATGGAGATATCAAAATAAAGCTGTCTTGCCCTCCATATTCTCCATCTTGGATCCAGTTGGAGATTAAACTTGCTTATCCGGGACTAAAATAGTAAAGATTCCAAAAGTTCTCCCCCTTGATGGCTAAAAATGGCTAGATTTTCTCATGTCCAGCTAAAAATGTTAAGTACCCTCAAACAATGATACGAAGGCTCCTGAAATGTTAAGTACCCTATTAATTAATTAATGTTTAAATTTTATATTTTAATAAATATATTATTAAAAAAATCATAATATTGTATAATTTCACAGCTTATATAATCTATAAATTGATATTTATTGCTTCTCTCTTCTTATTTTGATATCCAACATACCGTAAATACTACTATGTAATAACACGTTTTTATTTTCATTATTGTGTTAATATCTGTTCAGTACGTTGTATAATTATACTATTTTGAGCCTTTTGATAAGCTAGTTTAACCAAAGTTAACAGGAAATTAAAAAAAACTAGCTATTTCTAGCCATCAAGGGGGAAAACCTTTAGCAAACTTTACACTATTTTAGACCAGGATAAGCAACTGGACACACCCTGGACTAGTGGAATCTAATTTTACTTGAAACAATCCCAATAATGTTAAAAAAAGAATTTCCTAATCAAAATGTAATTTTCTATATAAAATTTTTCAATGAAAATTTCAGTATTATCAATTTTGAAATGCTTCCTATTCTGTAATTGATGGATCTTCAAGATCTTCAAATGAAAAAAATATATTTTAATATAATAAATAAAATCAAGAAAAGCTTAAAACTGTCTCAAATTATTTTTCTGAGGTTATGAAAGAATTATCAGCACTGAAATTATTTAAAACAAGCCTGAAAGTCAGACCGTAGATGCTCCATTTAAACATGAATTCAGTTAAATGTTTAAAAAATAAACACTGTTTATGAGATATGTTAAAAAAAATCTTAAAAAATGAACCCAACTTTGTCAGTTTGATTTCAAGAATTGATTTTTAAAAAAACAAACATTCTTTTGCTATGTCAATAACACGTTTTATTAACCAAGTTTCATGTAACTTGGTTAATTTTTAGATGCACAAGCTTCTCTAGAAGCGATTGCCGTCACTGACTATCTGACAAGTTAACATATTGAATGCCTCACACCATTCCCTCCCACCCCTTCTATAGAATGAATGATCGATCTGGTGTTTGTTTAAGTTTAATAAAGTCAATTTTAAATATTGTAATTTAATTAAATTTAGTCATACAATGTGTATTACATTCATATTATTAATATAAGGGGTCAAAATTGAAGGGAAGATTTTTTTGTTTTTCACTTTTAGGGGTCACAATTGCGATAATTCAAGGTATTTTAAGATGTCTTTTTTTTATTCAATTTTAGATGTAAACTTAAATAAAATTGGCACCACTGACCTTGCTAGGCCTTCACGCAAGAAAATAACTAAAGCATCTACGGTCTGACTTTCAGGCTTGTTAAGTCCAGCTCAAACAAACTAAAACTTTAAACTAATTTAAAACGTGATAAAAATCTAATTCATAATGGTCTTCAACTTGCAAAATATGTACTCATCTTCTCAAATATGTATAAATTTTATTTTATTTTTATATAGTGTTGAACTTTGTATATCGAGGATAGTGCATGCTTGGAAGGGCCCGGACTTTATGGTGTGTGGAGCTGCCTGCCATCATAGTCATGTAAAATAAATTTCCGTCCGTTGTACGAAACTACTGCTTCGAAGTATTTTGATTACTACTTCAGTGTTGCCACTTTAGATAAAAGATCTGTATTTTTTAATTTATTTTTATTAGATTTCTTGAGAACTGCTGATCCAAACAACTTGACACTGCAATGCCTGGTGTGCTGACTAATATATATGGCAGTTGTCGAGTTATCTCAGTGCATGCGCACGCACACTCTCTCTCACACACACACACACACACACACACACACTACAGAGATTTCTTCAATTAGATGTTCAAGAGAATGGAGAAGAATAAACACATGATAATTTTTTAAAAACTGGAAACTCTGTGAATTCCACCAAGGCTTGGTTGATATTTACTAATCATAGCACAAATCCTACAAAAAGGCACACTAGTGGGAGAGACCTAAGGATCGAACCTTTTAGTCATAATTTGTGAGTCTAGTTCTACTAGTATGTCGTGCTGGCAGTTACATGACCAAATAAATAGGGGAGACAACTTTATATAATAACTTAATATAAACTAAAATTACTTCCCTTGAAACTTTTATTTATCTTCTAGTTACAGGCATGGGCAACCTTTTTCGAGCAGCGGACCGCATGAGATATTGCTAATCATAAACCGGGCCACAGATTCACCGTCAGAATAATTTTTAGAATGTTAGGAAATTTTTTGCTAACAACATAGCTTGCATGCACCATTTCGCTGAGCTCTGTTTGCCTTTTAGAAAAAAGCGTATTTAGGCTACTGATCTGTTTCTTTAGTGTTTCACTTTTAAGCTTTCTGATATCTCCTTTAAATTTATCAAACCCGGAATGTTTAGTTGCGTAATGACGCTTAGTTCTTTAAATGCAGAGTGGGATTCAGAACATATTTTACTTCAACAAAGAAGTAATCATTTGTCCACTTATCCTGGAATTTTCTCATTTCTTAAAAAAAAAGGTTCCCTTTTTCTTAG
This sequence comes from Architeuthis dux, assembly GCA_006491835.1. Lineage (NCBI taxonomy): Eukaryota > Metazoa > Mollusca > Cephalopoda > Oegopsida > Architeuthidae > Architeuthis > Architeuthis dux. The sequence goes on from VCCN01005748.1 coordinate 1,634,294, forward strand.
ATGAAATTTTAATAAAATGTTATTTTCCTCATGGAATTAAGCGTGTCATTCAGAACTTCAAAAGGGCCGCAGTTTGCCCATGGCTGTAAGATAAATAAAAGTTTCAAGGGAAGTAAGCCATACCGTTCATTATATAAGTAGAAGACTTCTACTTCTATAATGAATAGTATGATTTTCTTGGTTCTCTGTCCGTAACCATGGACTCTTCCACTGTAAGGCAACAAGTTTGCTGATAACAATATGGCGATTGCTACATTTCCTGTTTCAAAATGTCCGCCGATCCACCTCCAGGGTTAGTGATTTTAGGGTTAGGGTTGGAGTTATTGTCGTCTGCTTCTTTGATTTGAAATTCGTCATCAGCGTCTGTTAATCTGAAGCTTGTGCGGCGGTCATTTTGAAACGGGAAAGGTCACAATTGCCAAAATATCTCCTGCCCACCATGTCAAACAAAGGACTCTTCCACTGAAACAAGATTTTTAGTTTCTTTTCTAAAAAGAAAAACGAAAACAAATACAGGTCGTCCCCGCTTTTCGAAAGTTCGTTTTGCGCCACTTTTTCGTTTTTTCGAAAAAAGGACGAAAAGCGAAAATAGCGTTCATCTTTTGTTTTGCACACTCCGGTCTCCTGTGCATCCCCCACCACCACGACTTCCGATGACTCAGCCTGACATACCATCTTCACCATTTTTTTTGAGACGCTCAGTTTGACATCAATGGACAACGAGAGAGAATTGGAATTGAAAAGTTGGAACGAATTAAAGAAAAATTAAATCAAAATGAATGACCGAACTGCAAAGACTCTCCATAGGCTATTGTTACCTTTTCCGTGTTAAATTCAAAGCATTTGGACGGCGTAAACTATTTTTTCAGTCGCGAAACTACCATCGCGATAATGACAAGTTTGTTCCGTAATTGACTTATATAACCTTAACCCTAACCCATATCATTTGTATTAAATTTAAAATACGGTTTTAAATGGTCACGTTTTCTGCTTTCATTTGACAATGAATTTTGAAGTTGAAAAATCTGTGATCACTGAAAATTACAAAATTTCTGAAGAAAAAATGCCATTCTGAGTTCCCCAGACAAACATAGTGCAGCAAAATCTAACGCAGAAATGTTTTTAATTTAACGCGGAAAAGGTAACAGTCGCCGACCCTTCATATAATAAAAAGCAAAAACGTGCCATGCAAATACAATTTTATAAACGTCAAAGTAATAATCATAATTGTATTTCAGAGAAAACCAATACTAAATAAAACCATGTTAAACGAGGGGGCAACTTTCATTATGTGTAAAACGAATTGTATATTTTGTCCTCTTTCACTAGCATGACAGCTGTATCTACGGAGATCCTCCGGCGTTTATAGGGAGAATTTCGAAGCATCTGAGTGTCAGTATTATCTGATAACATTTCGGTAGAATCCAAAATAGTCTGGATATGTTCGCCTGCTTCCTTGAATTCATTCCTCAAAGCGGCGAATCGGGTGTGGCGTTTCTTTTCAATATTCTGCGTTTTGAGTAAAAAATTGTTTTGCATTCGCCTGAACTCCTTCCAATGTTTTCTGGCCATATTTTCCATGGTTCCATTGTAAATCTGATTTGAATGTTCCAGGCAGAGGGTATAGTTCTCCAGGCTTTGCTGCTCTCGTTGTTGTCGAAGATCACGTTTGTAATCTCTGTTGGTCGCTTCAATCTCCAAGTCGATCTTTTCATTCCATTCTTTTTCTAAAGCATCCAGCTTTGATATGCAGCCTTTTTTAAAGTCCAAAATGGATGTTTCCTCCGACTCTCGATCATCATCTTCTGTTAGCCGACATCTCTTTGCTTGTTGAGACCCTGAATCATTGTCGATAGACAATCTCCTCTTTCGCCCTGAACACACATTGGCTAAAGTGGATAGTTTTGTTCCTTCCAGGCGACCCCGAAAGGCCTGTCTCTGAAGTCTTGAAAGGCGGCATCTTATATAAGAGGCTATGCTCAGATTACTGTTCTTGTCTGATGAAGAGGTGGCGCCCCAGTTCCTATAGATTTTCTCCGGGAGACTTTTCGGAGAAACGACCGTTTTCTTCGGAGCTCGCCAGGCTCCTTTGCCCCATCTTTTCGCCTTCAAAATCTTCCTCTCGAATTTGTTTTTACGAGCGAAATTCGTCTTCTCGAACGAAAGTCGGGGCTGAACACCACTCCAACCACTGGGAGAAGTGAACTTATTAATTCGACCTGAATTGCCTCGAATATCGTCGAGTCTATTTGACTTCTCGATTGGGATTTTCTTATTTGCTTTAGATGGACTCCTTTTCTCTTCGCTTGAGAAAACAATCTTTCGTCTGACATCTGTAGTCGAAGTTTGCAAGTCATTGCCTTGATCAGCAAATCCTGAACTATTGGAAACAGCGAACCGCTTCTTCCTAATATATAACTGTAGTAATTTGTTATATCTCTCGGCTTCTGATCTCGATGTTTTGACCTTTGTTTGATCTGAGCTGGCGTCGTTTCCAACTGTCGGGTCAAATTTGATTTTAGAATTGCTACAGCCTTCGTTGTTGTTGCTACTTTTATTTGAAGTATTTTCTCCTCCAAACTTTATTTCTTCCGATGTCAAGACGCCTTTCGTTGCCTCTTCAGTTTTTAACTCTGTTCCGGGGACGGAAAGTGACGGTGTCTGTTCACCGTTGGATACAAAAGATTCACAAATTTCAGGCTGTGGTTCAGCAAGATTCAATACAGATGATTTCACTTCTCGACCCGTTTGTTGCGCATTCAACACCGTTTGATCATTTTCTGAACTGTTCGAGGGTTCCTGTTTGACACATTCAGGTTTCCCTGTCGCCGCAGTGAAGCCAGCGGTTTTTGGAGGCGACAAAGTTTGAACCTCAGTTTTAACTTTGTTCATCTGATTATCGCTAAACATTTGCAATTCCAGCTCTGGTTTGCATGTGGAAGAAAGTACTAAAGAATGGTTGTCGCTGTTGACTGAAGGCACAGACGGCCTGCTCTCTGGTATGTTCGGACTGTTCAAATAAGCAGTGTTCAAATGAATTCTTGAACCGAGCGAAGCCTTTTTGCCGTCTATATCTGAACCCATGTCTTCGGTTTTCTTGTCATTACTACCTAAATGATTGTCTTTGGACTTTTGGTGATTCAGCAAGATTGAGGCGTTACTTTTTCGGCTGGAGTTGTCGTCAACTAAACTAAGGTTGCTGAAGGAGAAGTTCGACGTGTGGCTCACTTGTTTAGGATGAAAGGCAGACATACCTTGCTTGGGATCCAAATGGGCGTAGAGCGATTAAAAAGTTGATTATCTAAAAAAGAACAAAAAGAAAAGTTTTTCATTTGTTCAACAAAATATGATATTTGTTTTGAGTTCGTCTGATTATCATCATGATAGT
>VCCN01005748.1:1649185-1659763 GCA_006491835.1 Architeuthis dux
AAGTTATTACCAATTTCCGATAGGGAGTTTCTTTTCACCCACACTGTATACAAAAAAATAGAAATCACAAAAATAGAGACATGTCATAAATAAAACATTTTTTATTTTTTGCTCAAAATTTCAATAGTTTAAAATGAAAAAATGCAATAAACGTTTTCTTTCCAACCCTTGTTTTATTTCAACAAGAATCTTCTATAAAAATGAAAAAAACTTTGATATGACCTCAATGTATTGCATGTACTTTTTTGATCAGGAACAAATGACTCGTCAGCCATTTTGCTTCTGCGTTTATTTGAGATTTCAACTTCATGAAATGTTTCTTATTGCATGGTAGATCGAACAATTCAAGTGTAATATACAAACAACCAATCAGACTCTACTCGTAGGCAGGCAATTGTTACAGTTGGCCAATGAGAACTAGCGTTTCCGAGGGAAATTATGAATCACCGCCACCGAATTATCCTTCCTTTTTTACCACGTATATTAAGCAGTGGTGGTAAGATTAAGTTACCTTGATGAAAATACTACCAGTATGGTTTGAACCATAAATCCATGATAAAAAGGTCTGGTTAGTCATTCTAGAAACCGTCACGCGTCCAACGTCTTTAGGCAGCATGCTGTGTTGGGGCTGATGAATTAAAAATTGGAAAAGGGGGTAATCAATGAATGAGTTACTTCTCTTGTATTTTTTGGGCTCTGATTATTAAAAAGTCCAAATTAGATGTTCACCCCACTAAAAACATTTTCATTACTCATTGTAACATAGTGACAGCGGCAACAGACAGAGTTGTCCGTTAAAAAAGAAAATAAAAGAAAAAAACCAACATATTTTGCTCACATTTAAAAAGAAAAAATTATCCCGAACTGTAGTTGTAAAGATGAACTAGTACAAGAAAAGGGACAAAGAAAAGTACAAATGTTGGGAAATTACATTTTCAACAATTCCAGGAGATAAATTACCATGGTGATTCCGTCACGCCATAAAACTGTCATTGAACCATGTTTTTTTAGTATTTTTGCTACTGTTTCATTAGGTCTCACCAAAGATTCCATAATCCTGATCAATTTAAAACAAATGCTGCGTCGGAATGACTAATCTACTGTCAAAAACTGTGACGGAATTACAGTGTGTGATAATACATAATACAAAATGCATGGCGCTTTACTATATAGTTCATTTATTTTGTATATATAAAATGCTTAGTTATGCCCCTGATCAAATACAACTATTTCTCAATGCAGGGGAAAGTGAAACTAATTTTTAAATTCCAAAATTATTGTTTTGGATGTTTGTTCAAAATGCAATATGTGATTCCGTCACACTATTAACTTTTGTTTTCCCTATATACAACTTTTTATTTCGAACTCACACTTGTGAAAATTGTTTCTCAAATTAGATTTTAATTATTGAGGTGCTCAATATTTTTGTCTAGTGGACTTCGGAAGTTGAAAAATAAATCTGGTTTTCTCAAAATGGGTTCATAGTTATACACTAGTGATTCCGTTTTTTTACATTATTTTTTAAGATTATTTAAAAAAAAAAAGATTTTTGAGGTTTCCTCCGATATATTGCTACTCGAGAGCTTCGGCACCCCTGCAGTAGTCCCACGCAACACCTCTGTTTGTATATAACTTCCAATTTTGTGTCTCTCATCTGCCAGTGGTCCGAAGAACAGTGATTCTTTGTTCGGCGTATTCATTTCAAAAGATCAAATACAGTTTGTGAAGAACGTGTAGTCGAGAAGAACGTGTCTTCATATTCAAGAATTGTCCCCACAATGCATTTTGGTAGGATGACATTCATAATTCGTACTGGAATTCGTAATGAATAGAAATGATACGAGTTTGGCTACGCCCAGTTGTGTAGTGATGTGGGTAACAGCGTTCCCTTACTTTTGTGGAATAGGTAACGGCGTTCTCTCATTGTCTATATACTACTGAATTTTCTATTTGGACAATTCACTGGTAAGAAAAAATAAGGAGTATACGCCCAAACCCTCATCCCATATGGCCGCAAACGTCTCTGAAATTGGTTGAATTATTTACCACTGCACCATTGGCTAAACCGTTGGTAGATCTTTAATTTGATTAATTCAAATATTGGTAGAAATAGTCCGCTTGAATCATTTATTTCCTGAAATTGATATCAGTTTGAAAGAGTTATCTTTCGATCCCCAGTCAGAGAAGAAGATTATAGTGTTTGTAATGGGTTTTATTCGATGTGTGTATATACGATAATGCTGAAACGAAGTGTGTTGAAATGGTATAAAAATTGTTCATTTGGACCATACATTCGTCACTGGGTTCGATTGTCAAACCATGAACCATCGCTTGGTAATGGCTGCTATCTCGTTCGTGTATATTTCAAACCAACATCACGCTGTCTTTTGATGATGATCAGGGATTTGATCAGTGGATAAATTGCAAAAAAGAAATGCGTGCATTTTCTTTATAAATAAACTAGTTTGTTGAATAAAATAAGTTCATTTTTGGTAGTTATTATTGCAATGATACTATCAGTAGAATTGATATGAAAAAATAAAGATATTTAAATATAGAGAATTGAACAAGAAAGAAAGAACAATGCTAAATAAAGAAAAGGCAAGAAGGCAGCGTCTGTCGAGTTGATTGTAGACGTGGAGATTTTTCAAGATTCCTTCTATAATATTCAGAAGCCTCAACAACATCATTGGGAAGAGGGGAACACGAAAAACAAATGTTTGTTGTTCAAATAGTTCTTCAGACAATTGAACTCCTTGTTGTTTGTGTTGTTAATACGACGTTTTGGCCGATCCATTCTTCGGCCTTCTTTAGAACTATTTGAATGTTAATGACCCTTCTCAAAACTATAGAAAATGTTTGTTATGTTTGTGATTTACTACGTTGATTTTCAATCCTGCCAAATCCTGGTCGCGATCAGTTCTTCGAGAAGGTACCCTTTGTCTCTCAACTACATGTAATATAAGGAATATAGAGAGTTCCTTGGAGACTTGTACAATTGACCAATTTAAAGGTTTTAATGCAATTATTATGGTTTTGTTCTTTTCCGAAACCGGGATTTAAGCTGAAATATTTAAAGTTGTGTATGTCTTTATCTTTCCAGTTTTTGTTTCTACCATTTTTACTAAATATTTTGAAGTCTTTCACTATTATCTCTGGTTTATTATTTGGTTCATTCTCAGTTATGGGAAACAAATACTGGTAACGTAAGTATCGATATTTTTACAACCTTGCGACTAAGGTCCCAACTCAGGCCCCTGATTTCAATTCACAATTCATAGTCTTGAGAAACAAATACAGGTAACGTAAGTATCGAAATTTTTAACCACCTTGCGACTAAGGTCCCATCCCAGGCTCCTGATTTCAATTCATAGTCTTGACATTTTGCAGAAGTGAAGTAGATATTTACGTAGTGCATCAATTGAGGCTATAGGGGCGTTATGCACATTTAGCGGTAGTGAGATATGACATCATCTGGTCTACGATACTTACGTTACTGTCATGTAAACGTATGGGATATCTCACTACCGCTAAATGAGCAAACTCTCCCTATAGTCTGAAAGGATGCTACGTAAATATCTACTTCACATGTGAAAAATGTCAAGACTGTGAATTGAAATCAGGAACCTGAGTTGGGACCATAGTCGCAAGGTTGTAAAAATGCCGATACTTACGTTACCTGTATCTGTTTCCCATAACTGAGAATGAACTATTTAATACTTGAAAAAAGATAAAAAATCTATAAAATCCGGCAACAACTATCATATTCTTACTGAAACAATCACCAGAGAGAACTCATCCTATTTTAATGTCTGTTATTAAGATGAATGTAAATGTTTTTGTTTATCCTTTTGTTTCTCGGTGTTGACCAGGGGCGTAGCCAGGTTTTAAAGTTAGGGAGAGCGAGCACAAAAAAAAGACGCCAGGAGACGTACCACATAACTTAAAATGAATTCTACATTTCTTTTTGTATTTAAAATCAAAACACAATCGGCTCATTTATAGTGTATTCAAAATCGGAACATAAAGTGTGTGTTATTAAATTATTTTACATTTTAAAATGAAATACCAATGAGAAATAATGAGATCCGACTCTGATCGCAAAAGGAACTCAAGAGCTACAACATGTGCCACTCTTGAAGAATGTGTCCACGGGGGAGCGACGGCTCCCCTGCTCCCCTTCTAGCTACGCCACTGGTGTTGACAACTGTATAGCAGTTACTAAGGTCCCTGGTATTGTCTCATCCGAGTGTCTCTATTCAAGGCGAAACAGGCTCGCTTCATACATGCTCTATAGTTGCAAGAAATCCCGGCTTAAAATTCCCATGTCGGTGCACGTTTTAGAATCATTTACTTTCCGCACGGCATCATGCGGCGGCGGTGATAATGGTGGATAGAGTGGAGACCCGAACAACGGTGCGATCATACGCCGTCGTAAATCATATGTGAGCAGATCTGGGTGACCATCATCTCAGAGTATACGGCATTTATCTCCCCTTCTACATGGAATGACGATACCTTCGGCTGGTGTGAACGATGGCTGGGACACCGATGGCTGCAGTTCTGTTTCTGTTTCTTTTGAACTACAACCTGAAAAAGTAAAAAGAAGACATGTCTGGTTAGTCGCTCAATAGAAACCGTCACTTTTGGCAGCATGCCGTGTTAGGGGTGATCAATTAAAACATTGGAAAAAAGCGGTCATCAATGAATAAGTTACTTCTCTCTCGCCTAGATGTAATAAAAGGAATATAGAAAAGGTGCCACTGAGCTGTGCTCACTAAAAAAAGTCTGAATTTTCAAAGAAATGACCAATTTAGCATAAACTTACATTGCATATTGAACCCCCTCTAAAAACCTATTTAGGGGATGAATTTTCACAAAACAAAAAATACAACATTTTCCCTACTCACTGAAGGGAGTGTGTGTGCAAAATTTCAAGTTTCTACTATGAACGGTTAAGGCTGGACGAAGTCTGGAGACATAGATAGATACATATAGATGTCAGAACACATGAATAACCTAAACCCAGCAACAGTGTTTAAACCAGTCTGTTGTGGGTAGCGGTGATTAATTGATGTAGACAACTGAAGAATATCTAAAAACGTGACCGACGTCTTTTGGCAGCATGTCATGTTGGGGCGGGTGATCAATTAAAACATTGGAAAAAGGGGTGATTAATGCATAAGTTACTTCTAGTAAGTGATCGCTAAAAGAGTCCGAATTTTCAAAATACAAGCGTGAATGATGCCAGACACAAACTAAGGGACCAATTTAGCATAAACTTACATGGCAAATTGACCCCCACTTATTTAGGAGGGGAATTTTCAAAAGATAAAAACAAAAAAACAACAATGTTTTTTCTAGACATAATGTTGAAATGTTCAGCCCTCCAGCTCCACTGGTGCGGGCTATACGCGTGATACATACAGCCAGCCAGCCAGCCAGCCATACCGACATAAAAACTTGACAGTTTTGGTTGACGGTTTCTAATATAAAGTTAAGCTCATACAACAATTCTAATGGTCAAGAATGTGTTTCGAAGTTGCAAATCAACAAGCAGTATACTCAGCTAAGCGTATCAGCCAATCGGTTGACTGTAAATTTAAGGGAGGCAACTGAATAGTTTCTTTTAAAGAGTTATTTCCCCTTTTTAATGATATTTTACCCCTGGATACAGTATAACAATGAAATAAAACAAGATATTAATAGAAAGCAATGCATTAAGCCAAACCAAAAAGTTTCATTTTTCTATGAGTATTTAAAAAGGAAAGGTGTTATATTTGTTGCAATGATTTCTCATTGTAAATCACTTGACATATTGATGTATTGAATATTTTTGTTTTCTTTTTTAAATTTCCTTTTGTCATTTGTTGTGTAGTTAGTTCCGGGGTTGCCAAATTTGGCTAGATGGGGAGATAATCCGAGCTTTATCTCAGAGACTTACCCAATGGTCAGCATCAAGAGGCTGATATTGAACCGCCAGACTAGCTCCATTTCCAAATTCGACGCTATTCCAATGCCTGTGTTTGGCAAGTCTCGGCGATGAAGCTCGAATTATCCCCCCTTCTAGCCAAATCTGACAACCTTGGTTTGTTCTGTGTGGTTTGTTGTGCGTGGTTTGCTGTGCGTGGTTTGTTCTGTGTGGTTTGTTCTGTATGGTTTGTTGTGCGTGGTTTGTTCTGTGTGGTTTGTTCTGCGTGGTTTGTTGTGTGTGGTTTGTTCTGTATGGTTTGTTGTGCGTGGTTTGTTGTGCGTGGTTTGTTGTGTGTGGTTTGTTCTGCGTGGTTTGTCGTGTGTAGTTTGTTTTGTGTGGTTTGTTCTGCGCGGTTTGTTTTGTTCGGTTTGTTCTGCGTGGTTTGTTCTGTGTGGTTGTCTTTAAGAAAGAATACAAATATGACTTACTCTATGAAAATGACAAGCACATTGTCCTTGAAGAAAGTCTTTATAGCGACCCATCGTCATATTGAACGTTTCTACGACCTTGAAACCATGTTGGCGGGCATAACTTGTCAGTCCAATGTTATGAAACAGTAATTTCTGTTGTTCTTTCTGTAAAGCGTAACAAGAAAATGTGTGATTAGAGACCAGCTTAAAACGTAAAATTAAAAAACAAATGCCTATAGTCCAGTGGTTTCGAAACTTTGAATACTCAAGGACAATTCAAATTTAGTCAAATATTCACCGGATAAGTCGACTCTCTAACATAAGGCAGCCCTGTGTTCATCAGAGTATCAATTTCATAGGGTCTAAACCAGTGTTTCTCAAGATTTTGTTAGTCCAGCACCCCTGATTGATTGTAATGTTTATATATGTATGTACATGCTTAATATAAATAAACTGCTTAAGCAGAAGCTACCCAACAGCCCCCATAACGAGCCCCATTTCCGGTGACGGAAACGAGGGTCCGGAAATGGGAGCTGGGAAGGGTCACGTTGACACACGTTTTTGTTCCTCTCTCTCTTCCTTTTCTAAACACAGCTAAATATGGTTCTAACCAAACGTATTTAACCAACACAGCTAAAAACAAAAACTAACAAACACAAAGACATAGACAAGTCGAATCGGTCAGCACCCCTGCTTAAATCTTCCGTAGTGGTATTCAAAGACAGATGAAGTAATAATTTGAATTTGTTTCTTAGACATTTTTTATAAGATCTACCACAGACTTTTGGCAAAAAAACGTCTGAAATTTGAAATCTATTAATTTTACCATAATAATCTTTGAATGCACGTTTTTTTTCAAAATTATGAAAAACCTTCCTGAGATCATTCCCAGCAACTCCTGAAGGGCCGGATTATACTATAAGGCTGAGTAGGCTTAAGCCTACGGGCCCGTAGCTAATGGGGGCCCGGAAATATTCTGGGATATTCCTATTTTTCTTAATTTTATTTTTGACAGGACCATAGCCGGATTAGCCTATACGCAAACTATGCTACGGCGTAGGGCCCAAAATTAATAACAATTTAGAAATGTATCACTACTACTACAGGGAAAATTAATTAAACAATAAAACTATCAAAATAAGAACATTCCTTGATGTGAAGTCTGAGCGCTCACTATAATTGTCAAAATATTGTTAATAATATCTTAAAACTTAATAAAAATGTCCTAACAAATATCTCTTTAAAAATGGAATGAATATATTACACATTAGTACATAACAATACACTTTATTCACACGATTGACAGATCGCATTACCTATTTAAAATTATACACGAAACGGGGGGTTCAAGATGGGGGGCCCTATATTGGACTGGGCCCCTGGGAGTGCTAGCACCCCAGGTTGGGAAACACTGGTCTAAACAGACTAATATGATCCATTAGGGATAATACTTGATGCTTAACAAGTCGACTAATACGCCGGCATATACGGTATTTGGTATTTCTTATAATTGCAAGAGTTGAAATATTACAGAAAGAAGTATCTCGTGGTTTTCAATTGTATCTGTTTATCGATTCTCTCAATACAATATGATATACAATTTTAAGATGTAAAGAAAGATGCTAGCGACGAACAAAAGATTTATTTCCAACGTGGTGTAATCTTGAAATAAGGAAACAATGACACCAGAAATAATTATTGGCCATTGGTAGAGGATTTGTGCAAGGTACAATTACTTAGACGAGAATTGTCAATTGAAACCCATAGATTCACAAAGTAGCCACGAGGCTTCGTCGTCACGTGTTACATCTGATCTGATCTTAAATAACGTTTTTAGTTTTACTGTTTCGTATTTATGCTTTTCGAATATCAAAGAAGAGTTTTTTTCTTTTTCAAACAATAATCGATGAGTTATAGAAATTACGATGTGGAAAATATGTTCCTTTGTTGGTAACAGAAGAATCGCCGGAAAGACATTTAAAGACATTCGAATAGTTCGTCGGACGATTGAACTCCCCGATCTCTCCTATTTTCTAACAATGTCTCTAATTTTCTATAGTTTCGAGAAGGGTCATTAACATTCAAATAGTTCTTCGGGCGATTGAACTCCTTGTTGTTGTTTGTGTTGTTAACACGACGTTCCGGCCGATCCATTCCTCGGTCTTCCTCGGGTGTAATATCCGAATGTGATGAGGCAAACGGATATTGCATCTGAGGAAGGCCGAAGAATGGATCGGCCGGAACGTCGTGTTAAATAACACAAACAACAAGAAGGAGTTCAATCGTCCGAAGAACCATTTGAATGTTAATGGCCCTTCTCCAAAATGTGGTTTCTGTCGTCATTACAGGTAATCATGTTATGAGTGACCACTTTTACAGGAACTAAGAACGGTCGGGCCACCTAAAAACTAAAGAACATTAAAGACATTGTTAGAAAATAGGAGAGATCGGGGAGACTTAATAGAAATGTTTAAGATTATGCGTGGTTTAGAATTAGTAGATCCTAATATATTTTCTTTTACTAAAAGTGAGTACAAGGGACTGAGAGGCCACACATATACGGTGGAAGTAAATAGGAGCAGATTGAATATAAGAAAATTCTTTTTTAGCAATAGAGTGGTAGGACTATGGAATAGATTACTGGAATATGTAGTGCTATCAACAGATGTAAATGATTTTAAGAAGAATTATGATGTTTATTACACCACTACTAACGCCAATGTTTAAAGGCTTAGATATTGCGTAAATATGAGTATCGATGTGTGCTTTTATATACAATTTGTATACTTTATTCACACTAAAATAAATGTTAAATGCTAAACTGAAAGTTGACTTCAGGCGTCGGTGTCGATTTCAAAAACGTTTTTTTGTGATTTTGAAATAAATTCTCTAAGACTAACGACGCAGAAACGCAGAGATACAGAAAGTAGACCGCTACATTTACCTAGGACAACGAATCTCCATGAAATCCCCAAAAGAAGAAATCAAGCAAAAGAATCACTCTAGGTTGGCAAAGCTTTCGGCAGAGCAAGCTCACTCCACAAGAACAAACCCCATTAGTTTTAAAAAGAAGGGTCTACAATCAATGCATCCTCCCGATAGTCGCTATGGAGCTGAAACATGGCACCTAACAAAAAGATTGACCCTCAAACTGAGAACCATGCAAGGTGCACAGGAAAGAATCATGTTCAACATCACATGGAGCGATCACAAGACAGCGCAGTATATTAGAAAACAAACAGGCGATAGAAAGATCTGACCAATCTTGAAGAATGAAATGAAGAAGCAGAAAATCTTTAACAAGAAAGGAACGTTTGATAAGTTGAGGTGTTTATAAACCAATAAAAAGACAAGCCTGGCTGCTCCGAAGTCAAACGCTGCTCCTACTTCTACTTCCTTGTATAAGTCTACTATAAATTTTGGAGGTATGTAATACTTGTCAGTTTAGCGCAAGTGGTAACTCAACAGAAACCGTCAAGTGACCAACGTCTTTTAGCAGCATGCCGTGTTGGGGTGATCAATTACAAAAAATGGGAAAAGGGGTGATCAATGAATAAGTTATTTCTCTCGCCTTTGATTACTAAAAAGTCTGAACTTTCAAAAAACAAGGGTGAATGCTGCCGGACACAAACTAAGGGATCAATTTAGCATACACTTACATTGTAAATTGAATCCCCACTAAAAAATAATTTAGGGGGGGGGGGTGTAATTTCTAAAAACAAAAACAAAACATTTTTTCTAGACATAAGGAGTAAATGTTTAAATTTTCAGCACTCGTACGCGTGATTCAGCTAGACCAACTTGAAAACTGAAGAAACCTATGTAGACAATTTTGGTTGACTGTTTCTAATCAGTTGAATTCATATACAGTTACTTAGCGAGAGAGTGATACCACGCTGTAGCTGTAATACCGATCCAATCAAAATATTAATCAAATCAATAAAAGGGATTCGTTCAACCAATACGAAATACTGGACATGAATTCCTTGAGAAAAATGAGAATCAAAGCAAATAAATAGTTTTAGAAGTACGTGTATGTAAAGGACAACCAACCGCCTTATTCTAGACTAAAATACAATGCTTCTTGGCGACTGTTACCTTTTCCGCGTTAAATTCAAAACATGGAGTTCCTACTACCATCGCGATAATAATGAAGTTTGCTGCCTTCATTTGTTCCATAATTGACTTATATAA
>VCCN01005748.1:2021784-2031967 GCA_006491835.1 Architeuthis dux
ATAAACCCGGAGATAATAGTGGTTGAAAACTTGTTTACACTCGTAAACCGGTTAATCGAACGGTATTTTAGACATTAAAATTTTTTTCCAATTCATTGTATTGTATAGTTTTATGAAAATTATGGTTTTCGTTAATTAACTGTATATTTTTGAGAGGAAAATAATTCCGGGATCCGTCCCAAAATGTAATAAAAAAATATCTCTCAATCGAAAAAAATCCCTGGATCCACCCCAAAATTTCACCAATTCTTCCTTAGCCCATGGCCAACAAATGTCATTGAAATTCATTCAGAGCCTTTGGAACAAAAGTGATTTTTAGACAAAACTGATATTTGTCAAAGTGATGTAGACGAAAGTGATGTACCCCATTTTTCTATAGAATGCAATAGATTTTCCATGAGACAAACCATTTGAAGAAAGACTTCTTTTCTTGTATCATGTACCTCAAACCAATCTCCCAGTACTATTGAAAAGTAGTATTGTTTAAAAGAGATATGTATATCCTGTTATATATCTCATTTCCTCTTGTAGGCTACTAAAGGATTTGGTCCGACTTGATACTAGTTTTTCTATTCTTTGGTGTTTGTGGTAGAAAACACCTAACCAAATCGAGGCCTTGACCGCTTAACTATCAGTCAAATGCACTGACCAATCTGCAAGAGTGTGCAAGCGCTTATTTCTGTAGATATCATTTTGTATTATTTGTATGTAATAATCTATGTACAAGCTCTTTTAAAATAGTGTTTCGTCTTGCATATTTAAGCGGCGAGATAATTATGTAGGGCATACAGTCTTTGCAATGATAGTGTCTGTTGAGAATGTAGAGAATTCTACAGAAAGTTGAACACATAATTTATAGGAGAAAATATCACTGAGGAATGTTTTGTTTTTATCTGAAATAAATACCTTCTGTCTTCTGTTTATCTTTCGCACTTGAAGAGGCCATAGAACCGGTACCCAGCGAGTTCACCACCTAACAATTCACCATCTAACAATTCACCACCGTATACAATTCACCACCGTAAACAAATCGGGTTCATCACAAACATTAATTATTGTGCACAGCAGTGTACAACAATTATAAGTTAATTAATGCTTGTTGTTTAGTGTTTTGTAAGTCTTTTTCTTTGTACTTCTTATAAAAGACAATAGGTTAAGATTCGTTTTAATGTAATTATTACTGTTAAGATTTTACTGCGTTGAATATACAATAACAAATAGAAAAACATTATTTCTGCGAAGGTAAACAATTTTTCAAACTCGGGTATCTCCGGTTTTATATTGTCTGCAGAAATAGTTTTTAGTTGATAACTTTCTACAATCTTTCTTTTATTATTAACACAGAGATTATTTAGTTATTTAGTACTTTAAAAGGCTAAATCATGGTTTTCAGACATGAGGAATTCAAAATTACACTTACCATAAAATTAATTTATGGGTGTTTCAGTATTTTACAAGGAAATTTCAAGTATACTTTATAGGCCAAATTGTGGATTTCATTCCTGAATGAGATATATACATATACATATCGTTAGAAAGAGAATTTCATCAGCCTTCCAATTTGTATCTGTTGGGCTTAAGAAGCTACAGCCCAAAACGTGAAGCTAAGTATTCAGCATTTCACGAAGAAAACTTCAAGTACACAGTCCAAAATCTATGTATCGTAGAACATCTGGGAACATCTTTTTTCTGAAAATGTAGGATCATGGAGGGTGGGTGCATGGTAGGCCCTGCTGGCCCCCGGACTAATTACGATTGGGGGTGAATTTTCTGCAACCCCCGGCTATAAATTGTTAGGTGTTGAATTGTATACGGTGGTGAATTTTCCGTAACCCCATAGAACCATCTATTTAGTCGTTTTTGAGAAAAGGTTCCTTAACTCTGGTGATAAAGACAATGAATGTTTTAGTGTTAGATAAGAATACCAATTGCTGAAAGTAAGAACATTGTTAGTATCAATAGAATTCCCACGGTTCTCGTTGTTGACTTGATTTCTTTAATCGTTTTGTTATTAAGAATCTGCTAATATCTTGAAATTAGAAATACTTCTAGACCATAAGAATAGAGGGTGAGGCTCTAGAAGAGGTTGACGAATACGTTTACAGAGGTCAGATAATAAAGCTAGAGAAATAAAATGACGCATAACGATCGGCTGGAAAGCATTTGGTATAAATAGAGACATATTGAAGAGCACCTTACCAATGTGCTTAAAGCACAAAGTATACAATGAATGCATAATACCAGCTATGACTTATGCCTGAAAGACATGGATATTAACAAACGGACTGAAAACCAACTTACAATCGCACAGAAAGAGCAATGCTAGTGATAACTCTACATAGAAAAAAATCAACATGGATCAGAAGAAGGTCTAGAATGAAGGATATTATACAAATAATTAAGCAACAAAAATGGAGATGGGCTGGTCTCTTGGCAAGAAGAGATGGCAATAGATGGAGCAAAAGGATGACCGATTGATGCCCATGGGACAGTAAACGCAGTAGGAAAAGACCAGACACAAAACTGAGGGATGAGATAGAAAGGTTTGCCGGTAGGCCATGGCAGAGGGTAGCACAATCGCGGTCGTCATGGGAGGAGATGGGAAAAGCCTTTGACCAGCAGTGGACTTGTAACGTCTGATGATAATAATAAAGATGATGAAGAGATCCACGAATGAATTAGAACTACATGAATGAAGTTTTCTTTTTCCGAAAGCTCCTTTAAGTTACACCTAACAAACAATCAAGTCCGCTCAGATAGTATAATGGTTAGTACGTCTGCCTCTCACGGGTTCGATTCCTGGTATGAGCTAAGAGTGAGAAAAACTCTTCATTGGGACAAATGTCCCTGTGCACTCAACTGCTGACTAAGTACACTTTAAGCTGTACGATTAAGGTGGATGTATCCCATTGGTGGACTTGCATACTGCCAAGAGGGTGGTCTTGGCCAGAACACTCAAGAATAAAGTCCCGGTCTCGACCAGACTTGAGACTTGCAAGGATCACTAAGCTAACGCATGCAACAGAAACCGTGTCTTCACACCGGCCTCCATACTCCATTGGGAGTTGTCTCTTAAGAGACGGGGGACGCTTACTTTATGAACCAATCAACTACTGTTAGTATCTCTTTTCCTACCAACCTTGTCGTAATGAATTCACTATCTGTTCAATCTCCCTATAAAATTCAATCTCCCTATAAAATTCAATCTCCCTATAAAATTTAATCTCCTTATAAAATTCAATCGCCCTATAAAATAAATTGGATGTCAAAATTCTCTTCTTTCGGTAGGAAAAAAAGAAGTAATTGTAGACGGAACACTGACTTTTATTTTTCTATTTTCTGTTGTGTTTCGCCACCCGGTTATGTCAAGTAGGTCTAATCCGTTGCGTTTGACATAATTAGGGCAGGGGAAACCGTTAAATCAGATATCATAGCAGAGGAATAAAATACACGTACGTCGTAAAGGAAGACATAGAAGAAGTAATTGTATGTAAAAAGAAGCCCTTATATACACACGACAAACAGCTATCAAATTTGAATAACAAAAGAAAGGGCAATCATTACCTTTGCTGTTTCCATATGGCCGCCGCTTCAACTGCCGACGACTCGGCCGATTCCGCTATCAGCGGCCGATTCCACTGATAGCAGAATCGGCTGAGTCGTCGGCTGCTGCTGATGGCGAATTTAAAGTACCCTAAACCGCAAAAAATAGCAACACCAACCACAACCCTAACGCCAACATTAACCCTTACGCTAAAAACACTAACCCTAACCTATCCTTTGTTCATTTGTATTTATCAAGTTTTTGGTTGAATAAAAAAAAAACTGAAAAAACCCTAGTCTCTTGAACCACATTAAATTACCCGATATCAAATGTCCCCACAATATCGCCAAAAGTTCTCAATGAATTTAAATGACAAATGATGAAATTTTGGGGTGGATCCAGGGATTCTTTTCGATTGAGAGATATATTTATTAAATTTTGGGACGGATCCTGGAATTATTTCCCTCTCAATCAAAAAAGAATCCTTGGTTCAACCCCAAAATTTCATCAATTCTTCTTTAGCCAATGGCTCACCATTTCACAAAATGTCATTGAAATTCATTGAGAACTTGTGGAGACAAAAGTGATTTTAGACCAAAGTGATTTAGACAAAACTGATATTTGCTAAAGTGATGTAGACGAAAGTGATTTAGACGAAACCGATATTTGCTAAAGTGATGTAGACGGATCATCAGAGAATTGAAAATACCAAGGATGAAAATAATTAAAAACATAATTGTAGGTAATTGTAGATGTTTAACTCATAAGATACACCACCACCCAGGTATTAGAGGCAGATTCTTGACACCAAGCTCCCTTTCATACTGGAACTCCCTTTAAGACAAAACAGTAAACTCTGTTTCTGTTAACATGTTCAAAAACAACCTAACAAAAAAAACTAGCTTACCACACAAATACAAACATTTCTAAAATACTCACACCTTAAATGCTAACCCCTATTACATCTGTTAGATGTATCTTCAGTTGGTACTCTTTATGATAACTTTATCTGGTAGATTTAGTCAATGTTTCGGTATTTATTCAAATCATAAGGCCAATTTTCGAACTTTCTCTCTTTAGTACTATAAATATATCTAGGAACAAGTTAACCAGATCGGATGACATGATATTTTTTACTGGGTTCTGACTCTATATATTTCACCAGTCATGCTGGTCTCTTCAGGAGTTTTGAAATAATGTGATTTTGTTTTGAGCTAACGTAATTTTGAAACGAACGCATCGATTTCTCGCGATGAACGTTGTCAAGGGAAATAACGTTGTAAAACGAAATGATTCTTTTTAAAAAGGAGAAACAGTGTTATTGTGAATACACAATCTTATTCAAGCCCTTGTGCTCCGAATTGAATACTTGGATCCACTTCAATTCTCTGGAAAGTCCCATAGGCTCAATGTTAGGGCAAACACGCTCTACTATCAGACCAGCCGTTGCTCTTCCCAGCGAAAGTCCTTCCTGTTCAGCGCACCAATAAGACGTGTTAGCTTTCTCTGGCTGGAATATTATGTAGCAGTGACTTTAAACCTTGGTATAAAAAAACCGCATCAAGCGACGTTGGTTAGTTTTTGGGCTACATTTGCCAGAGTGAACGTATGTCTAGTGCGTTTGGCGTTTTTTCCTCAAGTTGAGCAATGAAGGTTTTAGTGGATGTTCTTCCAGATTTGAAACGCTGGTACCACTCGTGGCATTGCGTACGGCCCCGACAATACTCCCCATAGGCCTGCTGCAACATTAGAAAAGTCACCCCAAAAGTTTTTTTTCTAATTTGAAACAGAACTCCACTCGAACACGTCACTCTTCTAAAACCTTCATCGTTCAACTTGGGGAGAGAAAAAAAAACGCCCAGCGCCCTAGACACACGTTCACTCTAGCACTATTAGCTCAAAAGGTCACGGTCTCTGCTACATAAGATTTCAGTCAGAGAAAATGTATGTAAAAGCATATTCCTAAGTACATATACATGAATATGTACTTGTTATATTTATATCAACATAAAAATATCTGAGAATACATGAATGTAGAGAATCTAAAGAGAGTAACGCTGAAGGTAACTCGGTGTAACGCTTTCTCAAAATAACATAGACAAGCATGTCCGCTGCAGGGTCAACCACCACTCCAACTTCTATTCCGACTGAAGATGATTACTGCAACTTTTGTATTGTATATATAATAAATAAAACATTAAAAAATATATTTCTTTAGTATAAATATATTTATTTATTAGAATGAAATAAGCCCTGGCATATCTGTAAGATAGATTTCGTAGATATGTAAAACTTGTCAATTTGGTAAGAGAGCAGCCTACCAATAAGTTTGTCGTGGTTTCAAATCACGGTACGCGAATGTTAATTTTTACTCCCCTAAATTTGGTGAGGATTGTTCTTGTTGTATTGGTTCTTGTTACAGTAGAAAAACAAAGTCAACTCCAGAATGTCCAAGTCTATTTCCACGTTTGACGTCAAATGACCGTTTTCCAAGTAGCTGTGCTGTGAGTCTGTGTGAATAAGTGCACACTAGTTGGCCTAGTGGGGTCGTATATAATTTACTTCAATGCCTTCCACTAGGTCCATTGAGAGTACATGCCAAATTTGATTGGGCGAAACTTTTAGTATTATATAGAAATAGATAGAAATAAGATCGTTATTGTCCGGATGTGAGTGAACGCAGAACCCCACATTCTTTTTTGCGAAAGGGGAAACCATATGTGAACTTTGCACACATATATGTGGGATCTAATGGAGTAAAAAAATGTTAAAAAGAAGTGCTTCAACCGAAAATCGACCATTGTAAAATAATATAATAGATTCAAATGGTTCTTCGGGCGATTGAACTTCTTTGTTGCGTTGTAAACACGACGTTTCGGCCGATCCATTCTTCGACCGTTTTCAGGTGTAAATCCGAGTGTGATGGGGGTAAACAGATGTTTTTTTTTATTTTTAAAGGGGGTAACCCTTATAACGCAGGGCTCGGATGGTTCTGTGTCTTTGTCTTGTCAGGTTTAGGTCTGTTGAGAAGCGGAAGCCACATCAGGTTGAACTCCGCACTTCCACTTCTCAAAACTATAGAAAAATATAAAAGATGTATGTGTGTAGTCTTTTTCGTAATTATATGGAATTGAATCGCGTGCGCGCTCGTGGGCGTGTACGTGTGTAAGCGGCTGTGAAGTCGTTAAACAATCATGGGCGAGTGGTTTCAGTGTTGGTAGTATGCAATTAAAAAACAGCTATCCGTAACATTCCGGCATCTTTTCCCCAGACAGTCATCTGTTTTGCAGCCGACAAACGCCAGGAAAGAAAAGATGAATGAAAATAATGCTATATAAGTATTCGACCCAATAACCCAAAAAGAAATTATTCTCACTCAGCAAATACACCCTTTATTCATGTGTGTACATATGTGCGTAGATGTGGTTGTTAATAACTCTATACTTCTATGTGGATTACAGCACTTTCGTCTACATGACTTTAGCAAATATCAGTTTCGTCTAAATCACTTTGGTCTAAAATCACTTTTGGGTTACAGCACTTTCGTCTACATCACTTTAGCAAATATCAGTTTCGTCTAAAATCAGTTTTGTCCCAACAATATCTCCAAAGGTTCTCAATGAATTTCAATGACATTTTGTCGAATGGTTGGCCCATGGGCTAAAGAAGAATTGACGACATTTTGGGGCGGATCCGGGGATTCTTTCGATTGAAAGATATTTGTTTATTAATAGGTGTCGTATATATTAAGTAAAAGATTTTTTTTTATTACATTTTGGGACGGATCCTGGAATTCTTCTCCTCTCAATAAAAAAGATAATCCTTGGATCCACCCCAAAATGTCATCAATTCTTCCTCAGCCAATGGTCCACCATTCGACAAACTGTCATTGGAATTCACTGAGAACCTTTGGAGATATTGTGGGGACAAAAGTGATTTTAGACCAAACTGATATAAACGAAACTGATATGTGCTTAAGTGATGTAGACGAAAGTACAGCGTAGATTACTGTGTGTGTGACTTTAAATTCGGGCGTGTGTCTATGACGCTCCCTGTTATTTATCTGTGTTAAAATGTATGCGTATTATATGCATAAGACGTATATGCGTTAATATATATATGTGTGTGCATGCAAAACAAAATACAGGTGTATTTGGGTGTATGCGTGAGTACGTGTCTGTCTATATGCGTACTTCCGGGAGTTTATTTGTCTGATATAATTAGTTTATATACTTCTACATGTGGTTGTGCGCATGTGCATGTGGGAAGTTCAACATCTGCGTAAGCACTTGGCATTTCTTTGCCATTTCTGACCGGAATAACTTCTGACAAAAAAACGCCCAAAAGGGGATTTAAATCCTACGCTTCTAGCAGCGACTTCAAGGCTCCTGTTTACTCAGCAGTCGCGAAAAATATAACAGGTCTGCTTAGTCGCTCAATAGAAACCGTCATCTTTTGGCAGAATATCGTGTTAGGGGTGATCAATTAAAAAAGGGGTGATCAACGAATAAGTTGCTTCTCTCACCTTCTGTTGGATCACTAAAAAGTCCGACTTTTCTACCCCCCCCCAAACTAGGGGTCAGTTTAGCTTCCATTAAAAACCCACAGTACACCCCTACCACTATGTTATAGAAAGTTAATTTTATTCTAAACCAAATATAACTGGATTTTATTATTTCTAGTGGGACATTACACAATAAAAACAGATATTATCAGGTATTATTTATGACCAAATTCTACAGTATTGAAACTGTTGCCAAAGATATGAATATCTTGCCGTCCAAAGATGAGTACAACACTACGAAAAAATATTTTTCAGAGTTTGGTCATAAATAATACTTGATAACATCTGTTTTGATTGTGTAATGTTCCACTAGAAATAATCCAGCTATGTCTGGTTTAGAAGACAATTAAATTTCTATTAAAAAGTGATAGGGGTGTACTTATTTATGGGCGGGGCTGTATATAGGGGGAGGGTGTTTAAAAAAACAAAAAAAGAGTTGCAAATGATTAAATCTTCAGTTTTCAGGCCTGTACGCGTGATATATACATAGCCAGCCAGCCAGCCGGACCAACTTGAAAACTGTAGAAACCTATGTTGACAGTTTTGGTTGACGGTTTCTACCAAGGAAAGACGATAAGACGGAAATCTGATGATAATTAGAAAAGATGGCAACAAAGAGAAAGACAAAAGAAGCAGAATGGGGAAAAGAATGACATGTCTGGTTAGTCACTCAACAGACACCGTCACATGGCCAACGTTGGCAGCATGCCGTGTTGGGGGTGAGCAATTACAAAATTGGAAAAAAGCGCTGATCAATGAATAAGTTATTTTTCTTGCCTTTTGTTGGGCAGTGAGCACCAAAAAAAAGTCTGAATTTTTCAAAAGATGGCAGCCCCCAAAGCAAGCAAAACATGTCTGGTTAGTCACTCAATAGAAACAGTCACGCGGCCAACGTCTTTTGGCAGCATGTCGTGTTGGGGGTGATCAATTAAGAAAATTGGGGAAAAAAAGGGGTGACCGATGAATAAGTTACTTCTCTCGATTTTTGTTGGGCAATGATTACTAAAAAAAAGTCTGAATTTAAAAAAAAAACAAGCATGAATACTGCCGAACATAAATTAAGGGATCAATTTAGATTAAACTTACATTGCAAATTGAACCCCCCACTAAAAACCTATTTAGGTGAAGAATTTCAAAACACAAAAGAATCGTTTTTTTGTAGTCATATAAGAGTACATGTTTAAATTTTCATCCCTAGTTCCATTTGTGTGACCTTTTTCCCCCCATTTCCTTAACTGATCACCCCCATTATGGCATGCTGCCAAAAGCCGTTGGTCACATGACGGTTTCTATTGCGTGACCTGATTTTAAGTTTTTTTCTAATTTCATTTTATGTCTGTTAGCCAATAAAAAATAACCGCATAATCCACTCATTAAATAACAGCTGTGTAAAATGTGTATTTATAAGTGCTTACGTAGATGGAGAGAAGAAGAAGGGGGAAATCTTTTTTATTCTCGAAAATGTTTCAAACCGGAAAGTGCATACGCACTGATCAGTTACAATTGAGATTCGTTCAAAAATAAGGGAAGTGTAAGTAAATATAGTAAACATCGGAGAGAAAAGAAAGAAAAATATATATATATATAGAGTAGAAATAAGAACAAATGGTGTGGAAGAAGAAGAAGGCGAAGGTGAGAGAGAGAGAGAGGGGGGGGAGAGAGCGAGGGGATAAAACATTGTTGGGAAGCAGACGATAGGAATGGATAGTGAAACATTCTGTACAATCTTGAGGATTCGTACGTCACGTGACAAATATAAAAAAAAAGGTAATAATAGATCTGTAATATCACACGGAGAAATGGAATATAGGATAAGGAGCAAAGTGGAGAGGGGGTGGGAGAGAAAGAAAAGTAAACAATATGAGAGAGGGGGGAGGAAGGGAGAGAAAGAGATACAGAAAAGTAAAAACCATGACAGATGGGGAGTGTGAAGGGGGAGAAAGAAAAGTAAAAACTATTAGAGAGAGAGAGAGAGAGATGTAAAAACTATGAGAGAGGGTGAGAAAGAGAAAGAGCGAGGGAGAGAGAGAAAGAGGGATTGAGGAAGAGATAGAAAGAAAGAGAGAGGGAGAGAG
>VCCN01005748.1:2040895-2052265 GCA_006491835.1 Architeuthis dux
GTAGAAGGCAAACGAATGATATTAAGAACAACAAAAAAAGAAGCTCAATAACTTCCGAGAAAACCTTCGTTCACCTTAGGTCTCAGGTGAAAGACTTGGTATATCATTCTATGAAACCGCAAATCAAAGAAATGGAATAATAATTACAATAATAATAATAATGATAAAGAAGAAGAAGAAGAAGAAGAAGAAGAAGAAGAAGAAGAAGAAGAAAAAGAAATGTTGGCAAACTCGGCATTGAGATTTGCAGAAGTCTGCACCTCTTGGCACGGCTAACATCTTGAGAAATGTTCTCTCTATCTAAACTCAAAAAGACCTGATGGAGAGTGTAATTAAATCCATCTCCAGTGTTTTTCACTATGTGAAAAGATGATGATATTAATAGTAATATTTATTTTTACCATTACTGACATTGGAATAAAACAAAGAATTATTAGTCACTACAAATCCGACCTACAGTCCAATAGAGATTCGAACTAGTTATGTTTGAAGCTAATTAAACTTACCATTATTCCCAAGACAACAGTATGGGTTCCAAAATGAAAGCTAGAAAAGACTTCTGACTGAAATTCAAAATGTTAAATTGCTAAAAGACATGCATTGTTTTAAATACTTGTATCATAATCTATAGCCAGTGTTCGTTCAAACTCTAATCTCTGTATTCCCGGCTTGAACAAGCGATTCAAATATGCAGTGAGCACTATGAGTCTGGCAGATCACGTAATTCAAATGTTTGTTTTTTTATGTGAGTCAATGATTTCGACCCTGCTTCGTTTTTTCCCCCCTTGAGTCAATTAAATGTTCTCTTCGCTGACATGGCCTGTCAGTAAAAGAGACAGCGCCTGGCATCAGCTTCTAAAAGGGATTATTGAATCTGTCCACGAGTTCGACTGGGACTACTTTGGGATTTCAAATATCTCGGCAATGAAGAGTAGCTAATCCGATCAGAGAGTTTAAAAGAAAAGTAAAAAAAAGATAACCGAATGACTAGTGGGATACATTTTGACTATCACGAAATAATAATGATACTAGTCAGTGGAAATACTCTCGAGATTGCTCACGAGAAGATGCACAAAAGAAGAACTAGAAGAAAGATAGACAAACTTTAGTAATAAAAAACTGCTTGAGATATGAAGACTTGATGTTACTTGCACTGATGAAGGAATTCGGCCATTTTTCAGCACATTTTGGGGAATTTCAACCATTGGCGATTTCTGCTACGGAAGACCATGCGCGTAAAAATCTCCTGCTTTAGAAACTGGTTTCTTTGAAGAAAAGATTTTTTTTTTTTTTACAAGTCGCCTATTTCGCGAAAAAAAAAACCCCCAAAACAATTACGTAATTACTTATGATTAAACTCTTTTTGCAATTAACTTCCTTTAATTATTGTTTTGTTTTTGTTTTCTTTGGAAATTACAACCATTGTCGATTTCTGCTACGGAAGACCATACGCGTAAAAATATCATGCTTTAGAAACTGGTTTCTTTGGAGAAAAGACTTTTTTAAAGAAAAGTCGCCTATTTCGCGAAAAAACAAAACAAAAAAAAAAACAACAATTCCGTATTACTTATGTTTAAACTTTTGTTGTAATTAATTTCCTTCAATTATTGTTTTGTTTTTGTTTTCTTTGAATATATATGCTATACCGAATTGGCAAAGTCGCCTATTTCGCGAAAAAAAACAACAACGTAATTACTTATGTTTAAACTTTTTTTTTTTGGCAAAAAAATAATAAGTATGTCTTTTCATAAAAGCAGGAGATTTTTACGCGTATGGTCTTCTGTAGCAGAAATCGCCAATGGTTGAAATTACCGAAAATATTCGAGGCTCGTCTGCCGAAAAATGGCCAGGAAGGCCGATGTAGAGAAATGCTGCCCCTTTCACTAATGTATTACTACACCCGGGATCTATGCCCATGGGTGGTTATTTTAGGTGGACGTTTATTTGGGATCAAGTTTTTGTAGATGAAAATTTGAAAGCTTCTATGTTTTAATGCACTTTAGTATAAAAGAACTGGACAACTTGAATACGCATATAATAATTAAGACATCAAGTCAGAAATATCTGTCAATTTGTTGTATAAACAAAAAGTTGCTTCAAAGAAATTAATTCGCTCGATACTTCTTCACTATTGCTGAATGAGTTTGAAAACAAACAAGTTATATTTATTTATTATAAAAATTAAATTATGTATTGTGTTTGCAGGTACTAAATACTGTCTATATAATATATAGACTGTATTTAATATATATATAAAATCGGCTCTCGTAGCAACTTAAAAAGAAAACACCGTCCAAAGAAGTACCAAATACGATTATAACGAGATGCCAAATGATAGTGAAGTGAATACAAACACGTGAGTCGTAACTTTTATTGTTTTATTATGCTCAATTTAGCAGTTGTGGTGGCCTTTGAATAATGGCCCTGGGTTATTATTTGGTCCATTTTCCCACCCAAATTTGTCTGTTTTTCGTTTTTACCGCCCTGGGCGACCTTACGATAGATCCCGATAATAAACAAGAATGTTCATTCCAATATTTATTTATTTTATTAGATGAAGTAAATCATTATTATTAATCGTTTGCTACTATTTACCTTAAAAATAAAATACAAATTGGATTACCGATACTGAACTACCAGTTAATAACAAACATGGCGCATACGAGATTGGCATAGGAGATGAGTTTAAGGGTTTGATTTGGGGTCATGAGCTTTTCTGGGGGTGCTGGTGGTGATGTCAATGGCATGGGTGTCAATAGGTTGGAGGGACATGTTACATGCGAATCAGGTTGTGTCTCTTTCCCAGAAGGTAGAAGAGCTTTGGCAGAAGCCAATTTCTGAGACCTTGGCGTAGATATTGCCCTAGCACCTTTGCCTTTTGGGAGTGCAAATGGTTTTGGCTGTAGCAACGGCTTTAGGGGTCGATACTGTAATAGGAGAAGGTCGAGGGATCCTGGGTACCGGAGTTGGTATATTGGCTAAACGTGGTGCAAAATGATGGTGACTGATTGGCTGAGCAATAGGTAACTTTCCACCAATAGAATCAGGTATGCAAGGAGGTGATGATGGATAGGGAATGGTGGGAGGAAGTGGTGGACTCTCGCTTGCCACTGAGGGTCGTGAGTTCGTTTCTCACCTGGAACTTATTCTTTATTTAATTTATTTACTCACTGCCGAAGGGAAACCAGCCCGAGTTTAGTTGCGATACAAATCAACAACAATTAAGATGAAGGTAACTAATGATAAAAATGTTCATATTCAAAAGGAATTGTGTATTTGTTGTCGATCCCGGATGCAATTTCGAATCGGACCAGCATAACGTGGGTGTATTCAACAACCAGGGAATGGCTGAACAATAAAGAGCAAATGTGTGTTTGGGTTCCAACAAATAGACGATTCGGATAAAATCTTACATAGCAATTAGGATCATTTGTAAGCTTTTCTCATGGGACAAACATCAAGTTTAAATAATTATTGTTAAAAAAATTGTATCCAGGCTTTGAAATCAGTTTAAAAATGATGGAAAGCAAAACCCGTTCACTTTCTAAAGGACAACATAGTATGTAAAGTGGATGTACTTGAAAGATTCCTATGAAATGCTGACTTCATCATAATATTGACGAGATAAAATCAATAACCTTTAGTCTACAGAGAATCAAGCAGAAATAATCAGGGAGAGAAGGAGAGAAGGAGAGAAAGTGTGTGCGTGTGTGTATGAGAGTGAACGAAAGAATGTGTGTGTGTGTGTGTGTGTGTGCGAGGGGAGGAGAGAGAGGGGGGGTTGAATTCTAAAAACCGAGACACCTGAGTGAGGCACCGAATGTTCCATTTCAAAACAGATAATCTTTTCATCAGCGTCAATGAAATGATTCCCGATGAAACTGATCTGAAGGAAATTGAAGTTAAAATCAATTGTTGGTCTCATTAAAAGAATTGCACGAACGATTACTGCCAAATAATCCCGAAAATATCCAGCACCAGTGACAACAACCATCCAGACAAAACTTTAGACATAAATGCACAAAAGATTAAATACGGGAAGATGAAAGCTAAGCAAAGGGGATCAACCTTCCAAGCCAAAGATTGTCACGGCAAATATCCGATTGAAATATATGTGGCGTTTCGCGCTAGATTTAGCGCGTTTCGGCAAAATGCGCTAGATTAGCGCGTTTTCGCCTAAAACATTTTGACAATTTTTGACCATTTTTAGCGTCTTTTTGTGGTTTTCGGCCATTTTTGGCTATTAAAAAAAGTTTTAGGTGATAACGCGCTAATTTAGCGCTTTTTGCACTGCCAAAACAAGAAACGCGCTAAATCTAGCGCGTTTTCGCCTAAAACATTTTGGCCGTTTTTGACCATTTTTAGCGTCTTTTTTGGCCATTTTTGGCAATTAAAAATAATTTAGCGCTTTTTGGCAGTCAAACTAGCGCAAAAATAGTTTTTGAGTTGGCAACACTGATTAAAATATTCCATCATTTTGTTTCTAATTGTGTTTATTACAAAGTTTGAATTACAATATAAAATTTAAGGTTTAAATTTATCTCTCAAATCAAATATAGAAAACAATGTCCTTCAAATGATGACCGTCTGCCTGCTCGCAATATCTTGCTCTTTTGAGTGAATTCTCTTCTGTTATGGCTTCAATTTCCAATCGAATGTTGTTGTTTTTTTTTAGCTCTTGAATGGTTGCTGGCTTGCTTGGGTATGCACGCTCCTTCAGATATCACCACAACAAAAATGTTGGGCAGTCAGATTGGGCGAACGAGGAGGCCATCGAATTTCCGAATTTCTGGAAATTTTCTGTTCTCCAAAAAGTCGTTCTCAAGAGTTCTATGGTTTGATTAGCAGTGTGAAACCACATCCCTGGAGTATCGATCAGTTCTGGCACCAAAGAAATTATTGAGCATTGAGCTGTACCGTCCGCCATTAATGCTCTCAGCTGCTCCATTGGCCCCTTCAAAACAATTAGGGGCCAATTATCCGTTGGGCCGCAACTCCGCACCAGATTGTGCAGCGAAGAGGATGGATTTCACGCAGATGGATACGTCTTGGATTGTCACTCCCCAACTAACACGAATTTTGTTTATCGGGAAACCCATTTAAATTCACTCGAAATGTTATGACATCTAAAGGTTATCCTGGGGTCAGACACCTGTGCGGAAATGTAAGTGACCCCGATCACCTTAGGAAATAGGTATATTGCGTCACTGTTCAAAACAGGATATGGGGACCGGTGATTGACACCGCGTAGGCGTTAGAGAAACCTATAAAGCAGAGCCGAATAGGAAACTCGGGGGCGGACAGAAATCTCGACACTCAAAGAAGAGACAGGCATCAGCGGGGCTGAAAAGCAGAAGACCGCAGATATTTTTATAAGCAAGTCTTCGAGTTTCCTTTCTATCCAACTCCGGGACACCCCAGTATCCAACAGAAAGAGCAAGACTTTGCAAGGGGGCAGACGGGCATCATTTGAAGGACATCATTTTTCATGCTTGATTTAAAAAATAAATTTAAACCTTAATTTTTATATTGTAATTCAAACTTTGTAATAGACACAATTAGAAAAGAATTGTAGAATGTTTTAACTTCTATGCAATTTATGGCCCAACCTGTATATAACTTAGGTGTCATATACAAAAAAGGACTGGACATTTCCTCATTTCTAGCCGCTATCGCCGGCTGCTGCTGTTGCTGCTGCTGCTGCTGCTGCTGCTGCTGTTGCTCATCATCATCATCTTTGGACATATACCTTCCTTAAGATTCGCATGACCTCTCGATCATGGGTGACGCGGCGCCAATATTTTCTGAACTTGTTTAACTCGTCACGCCGTCTTATATTTTGCCGGCCACAATTTAAACTCCTAATTTTGGTGAAGTTTGTTCTTGTTGTTGTTACAGTAGGAAATCAAAGTCAACTCCAGACTTTGTACTGGAGTTTGACAAAAACAAAAGCGGTCGGCTGCTCCGTCTTAATGGTCTGTCATATTTACAAATCTTTACCAAGATATACACCTGAGGGATTCAACTGAATTGATATGGACTCAGTTATCTGATTCTAATGCCCTTGAGAACAGTATGAAAATAAATCTTCGTTACATTGTGTCTCATTGACGGTCTTGTCAACTTCTTTCATTTCTGCTTCGTCATAAAAAATGGGAAATTATGTACGAATCTCTTTTCATCATGGGGCAATTTCTTACCAACTGATAACGATCTTGGGGTTGCAATAAAAACAACAGAAATTAAGATGAAAGAAATAATAGTCAGAAACTAATAACTGATAATGCTTCGACTAGAAAATTCAAAATAAAATCCCAATTATCTTCTCTTGTTTGATCCGACAATGCTCGTGACAATTTATGCTTTCTTTAGACAATCTTTGCAAACCGATATGTCTTCCCTAAGAGGCAGCTGTCACAATCCACAAAAACGTCAAGATGGGAAATGATACTTTCAAATGTTGGTCGTCAAAACTCAGACACCTACCGGCCCTGTCGGCTGGGGCCTAGAATACGCCGACTGCATCGCCTGCAGAGGGGTAAGACCCCCCCCAATAGGGGCCACCTGTTCTTTCACCAAAGTCGCAAGACTATTTAAAAACAAAAACAAATCCCGACTTTCGGAATTTTAAACTGATTTCGACATTAAAAGACCCATCAAGGGTTGATATGCCGCTAAACAAATCAATCAATCAATCAGACACCTACTTAATAACAATGAAAAACAAGCCTGGATGATGCAGGGTCAAACACCACTCCAACTTCTATTCTAACTGAAGATGATTATTGCAACTATCCTAATGCGACACAGAGCTGGATATTTCCAACTCGCCACACCCTAAACTAAGATCATTCTCAAAGAACATATATAATAAATAAATAAAAAATAAGAAAATGTATTTATTAATTAGAATGAAATAAGCCCTTGCGTATCTGTAAGATAAGTTTCGTAGATATGTAAGACTTGTCAGTTTGGCTCAGTCGCTAAGAGTGCCGCCTACCAATCAGTTAGTCGTGATTTCAAATCATGGTGAGGATTGTTCTTGTTGTTCTTGTTACGGTAGGAAAACAAAGTCAACCCCTGACTTTTTCGAGAAGTTTTACAATTATAATCTCAAGATTAATTAATCACATAAAATGAACGTACCCAAAAGTCTCCCAGAAAATCGCCACTTCCGCAGGTAGAAAAACAAAGCCAACCCTTGACTTTGTCCTGGTGTTTTACAATTATAATCTCAAGATTAATTAATCTCATAAAATGAGCGTGTTTCAAAAGTCTCTCAGAAAGTCTCGCAGGTAGAAAAACAAAGTCAACTCCAGACTGTGACAATACTACTTACACATAAAGTCACTGACTAGACCCAATGATTTCCAAAGCAACTCGGTGGGTTCTCAGCAAAGCCATATTAGTATTCATTTTGAACAATGTTTACATATAAACATTGCGTATACTTAGAATAATTAAGGCAAAGAAAATACATTCTTTAAAATACAGTCGTGCCATAGTTAATTATATTTATCAAGGCGGGGTTGATCAAAAACGATAAGTCACGTTTCCAGTTCAAAAGAAACAAAAAACAAAATGGTTGGATAATTTTGAAGGTCGACGTGGAATCGAGTTTTGGCAATTTCCACCACGGAATTAAAACAAAAGATCTGTGCAGGAACATGATTGATTAAAAAACAAACCATATTGGCAACATTAACCGACACTAATATTTGTTATAGATTTTACATGTACACAGATGTTGCATCTATAAAAAAAAGATTAAAATACCTAAGAAATGATTAAACTATTATGGGATTAATTCTTGTTTTACTCTATAGGGTGTCACAGAAGTAACTCCAGGCTTGTCCCAAAATTAATGCCAGTTCTAAGGGAAGCAACCATTAAATTATTATTAAATTACTATTAAAAGCAGCTATTAAATAGTTGCTTCCCTTGAATAGAACTGGCGTTAATTCTGGGACAAATTGGGCGTTACTTATGGGACACCCTGTATTACACAAAGTT
This sequence comes from Architeuthis dux, assembly GCA_006491835.1. Taxonomy (NCBI): domain Eukaryota; kingdom Metazoa; phylum Mollusca; class Cephalopoda; order Oegopsida; family Architeuthidae; genus Architeuthis; species Architeuthis dux. The sequence continues at coordinate 2,048,909 of VCCN01005748.1, forward strand.
TGTCATGCATTCAATAAAAAAAAAGATGTTGACTTATGGACAAAAAAAAGGACCATAGATTAGAATACAACATTTTCAATCATATAATCATATATAATTTGTAATGAAAAATCTCCCCACACACACTATGAGGATAGTACCAAGTTAATATTTTAATTAGCATTTTTTTCTTTTTTTTATTCTTTAATTCATGTAAAACTTTGTAGGGGGATTTTCTCTACTGGAATTTATGTAACAGTTTGTAGTGGGAATTTACCGTGGTGAAATTTACCGCGGGGATTGAGGAGGAATTTACCGCAGGGGGATTTACGAAGTGATTGAGAAGTAATTTACCGCGGGGGAATTTACGAAGGGATTGAGGGAGAATTTACCGCGGGGGAATTTATGAGGGGATTGAGGAATAATTAATCGCGGGGGGATTTACGGAGGGAGAATTTACCGCGGGGGAATTTATGAGGGGACTGAGGAATAATTTACCGCGGGGGAATTTACGTAGAACCGTTGAAAACTGTGAGACTAACACGTAGAAACATTATCAACTGCTTTTTTCTTATTATTTATCCTGAAGGCGTGTCAGATGACGACAGATGACAACACTGACTGGTAACGGGACACCGTACACCTTCAAAAAGGCGCGAATGCAAAATATGTTTTGGCAGCTGCGATCCAATTATAAATTCATCTCATAAATTCCATTCTTGAAGCCCATGCCTCAGTGCATGTACAACAAGATTGGTCTAATATCAAACTTTGCCAAATCTAATAAATAAAAATGCTCGCCTCACAGGAGACAACCAAATCACGCAGTTTTCCACCAACAGAAAAGAGCACTCAACAAAAAAAAAAAGGTAGTGCCCTTGCGCTGGCGACGGTTTCAGCTGTCCTTTACTTAGGTTCCACATATATCACTACTTACTCGGCCCTAACTTGCGATATGTCGAATAGACTTAGAAGCGATAAGCGACCGAAGTGGCGTCACTCACTTCACCCTGCGCTATTTTACCTATGGCTTGAGTTAGAGATGGATTCATGCCTTTCCCAAGGGTATTTGTGCGAAGTGAACACAAACTGACCCAGTCTGAGTTTGAACTCGAGTCCATTCTGCGAACCGTTATCCGCTCAACTCCTCTTGTAAAACATATTAGTCCGGGGGCCAGCAGGCAGCCCCCCACCCCACATGATCTTACATTTAGGGTACCAAAATGTTCCTTAGTATGTCCTTTCAGAAAAACGATGTTCCCAAGAAAAAGTTGGGAAGAACTACCTCATTTGCATGAAAAAAATGACCAGCACACACAAAAAAACCCAACAGAATGTCATATCTCCCAGTTGACATATCTGAGTACTTTAAAGAGCTAAAACATGGTTTTCAGACATGATGAATTCAAAAATACACTTTATTTTACACAAACATAATTAATTTATAGGCATTTCAGTATTTTACATGGAAATTTCAAGTATACTTTATAAGCCAAAGTTTATGTATTGTGGATTTAATTCATGAAGGAGATATATACACATATATACATATCCTGAGAAAGATTTTTCAAACGGTGTATGTTCCCAATTTGTATCTCTTGGGATTAAAAAGTTACAGTGAAGTATTCCACATTTTACGAGAAAACTTCAAGTACACAGGCCAAAGTCTATGGATCGTGGTTTTAATCTCTGATGCAGGTATATACATATATATATCGTTAGAAAGAGAATTGTATCAGCTTCCCAATGTGTATCTGTTGGGCTTAGAAAGTCACAGCCCAAAATTTGAAGCTACGTATTCAGCATTTTAGAAAACTGATATGTCAACTTGGAGACGAGATATGAAATTCTGTTCTTTTTGATGTGTGCTGGTGGCCATTTTTTTTTTCATACAAATGAGGTATTTCTTTTTTCTTGGGAACATCTTTTTTCTGAAAGAGGACATTCTAAGGAACATTTTGGAACCCTAAATGTAGGATCATGGTGGGGGAGGGGGCATGGTAGGCCCTTCTGGCCCCGGGACTATATTGTCTTCAACCGGGCGACATTTTTCGATTCACAATATTCCAGCTGTAAAAAGTTAAAAATTAAAACATTTCATATTCCGATCAGTTTTAATATTCTGTTTGTTTGGTGGCAAAAACTAATGTTGTCAGGGGAGATGATAAATAAATAAAAACCTTTTTTTCCACAGATGCCAGAAGCTGGAATTAAACCAAACTTAAAATTTCTATATTTCTTTTTTTTATTAAATGTTTGTTTTCTGATTCATCCTATTTTAAGTCGGGGGGAACACACGAAAGAATTTTGTTGGCTGAAAGCCAAAACGAAATCAGTTTAGGTGTAAACAGAAATATGAATCGATGACACAAGAAAGAAGGATATAAACACTCGATTGTACAGGTTTATCTAAAGCCGGATTTAAAACTGTCTCGGTTAGAGATCTTTACACAAGACAAATAGTCAGATTTGAATTAATAGGTTGATCCTATGCGGATAATATACCTATATATACCTGTATTTAAATGTATATGTTACACCGACTCGGTGAAATTGCCTACTTGGCGAAATTTTAATCAAAACAAGGATGTAAAGTTTCGCCAATTAGGCAATTCCATTGATTCGGCGTAATATATATAAGCATTCGGTGAATAGCCATGAATTTTGTTCCTTTTGGAAGATACACAGTCAAGCTACTTGCTGTGAGTATTTATTTGACTAAAGGCATTATCTAGGGTGTCCCAAGAGTAACTCCCGATGTGTCCCAAAATTAATGCCGGTTCAAAGGGAAGCAACTCGTCCGATTAATTACCAAGAGTATTCAACTTTACTGGTAATTTTAGGCGTACTGAGTTGCTTAGATAGAACTGACGTTTATTTTGGTACAAATCGGGAGTTACTCTTGGGACACCCTGTATAATGTAGGAGCGAAAGCTGAGACAGTTTTTTTAAAAAAATAACCCAAAGGTGATGATAGGAGAAAGCGTGGCCCACTTCAAGAATCTGAATGTAATTCAAGAAAAGAGTCAAGTAATCCGATAGCAACTCCATTGCAATTGACCCAATGTACCAATTAACATAAATAGGACACGCGGGGGTGGGGTGGGGGCTGGAAGCACCAAGTGAACCTAACATGACACGATAATTAAGAGGTTAGAAAGAAACGTGATGGGAGTTTCTAATTAGATTTTCGAAACTAATCGGACAGTTATTTAGAGAGTCAAAGACCTGACATCTTTGTTGCAGGAATGTTCGGGGTGACATGAAAAAACATTTCCTTTTGTCAAACTCCAAAGTCAGGAATTGACTTTACTTTCCTACCGTAATAAAAACAAGAACAAGAACAACAATCCTCACCAAATCTTGGGGTGTAAACCG
>VCCN01005748.1:2066582-2077012 GCA_006491835.1 Architeuthis dux
GTTCTTTTTCTTGTTCTTCATACACATTATTTCTTCTGGCGACTGAGAACATTTTGTAAATACTCTTCTACTACAGAAACAAATGCTGACAAAAATTGTATAAACAACGTCGCACGTTTTGAACAAAGTGTTCTTTTTCTTGTTAAAATCAGTGGAAGACTTTATTGGCTGTACAAAATAAGGAGAGAGTTTGTTCTGTTTAAGTAAAGATTATACTTGGTCGAGTGCAAAAATCTCTTATTGTATGTCAAAGAATGATTGGTAGTTGCTCAAATATTAGCACCCCTACTAATGACTTCCATTGATTAATATGATGCTTGAAGCAAAACAAATGAAACTAGACTGGCTGCTTCAGGGTCAAACTCCACTGACTGAAAATCCAGCTTGTACAAGTGCCACATGCATAGATAGAAAAACGCAACTATTTCAGCCACTAGGCCGAACTTACAAAAAACCTTAAGGGGAATGTGTGTGCAAAATTTCAGGCTTGTACTACGAACAATTGGGGCTGTACAAGTGACACATACATAGAAAAACGCAACTATTTCAGCCACTAGACTGGATTTAAAAAAAAAAAGAAAAACGGTTTTCGTTTAACTGAAAAAGATCTTTAAATTTGGCGACTTAATAAAAGAGTATCTAGATATTCTTCTAGATAAATGGCATGAGAACCTAGATAATTCTAGATATAATTTGAGGCAATTCTAGCAGCAAACTGAAAAAAAAAGTTAGCTTTTAGGGGCTGGGTGACCCCATTTTTCCTTTATAAATCTTCTAGTGGGGTTGAAATAAGTTGCATGCCAAATTCCAGCCTCCTCAATAGCCTTGAAGGGTTCTAATTTTGGTGAGGGTCATTGTTGTTGTCATTGTCATTGTTGTTGTTGTTACCAGAGGAGCCATAGGACTGAACATTTAAAAAATCCCTCCTTATGTCTAAAAAAACGGTTATTTAGTTTTTTGAAGATCCCTCCCTAAATAGGTTTTCAGTGGTGGTTTCAATTTACAATGTAAGTTTATGCTGAATTGGTCCCTTAGTTTGTATCCTGTAGCATTCACGGACGTTTTTAGTGACCACTGTCCAACAAAAGGCGAGATAAGTAACTTATTCATTGAACACCCCTTTTTTAATTGATCACCCTCAACACGAGATGCTTTTTTAACAATTCTCTCCCTTAATAGGTTTTTAGAGGGGGGGTTCAATTTGCAATGTAAGTTTATGCTAAATTAATCCCTTAGTTTATGTGCGCTTGTTATTTGAACATTCTGACTTTTTAGATACATAGAATCCACAACAAAAGGCGAGATAGGTAACTTATTCATTGACGACCCGTTTTTTCCAATGTTTCTTTAATTGATCACCCCCAACACAACATACTGTCAAAAGAGGTTGGTCACGTGACGCTTTCTACTGACTGACTAACCAGGCCTGTTTCCCCATTGTTTTTGTTTCCTCCTTCCAAATAACAAAACGTCTGCTTTCGTTTAAAAGCTTCGTCGTAAATTTCTTTAATAGGAAAAAGAAAAGCATTGGCTTATATAAGAATCCAGTTTTCCTCCTCCTTTTCAGGAGAAGAAAAGGGGAGATAACCAGTAAATCATTTGCCCAAAAGATTTACGAGAAACCCCAATAATTTCCCAAGGGATCGTGCTACCTTAAAACATCTGAAGTAGATGTAATTATTATGCAAGAATCCACCATCATAGGCTCACTTATCAAACACAGTAACCACCAGAGAGTTGTGAACGTAAGACTGAGCTTTCATTCATTCCTGTTAAAAGGCTTTTTTTCTCTGTTTCTTATTGTTAATTAAAAGAGTGTCCGTTACTTCCTGTTCGTTAGCAGGGAGTTTTAAACTTTGCAAGGAGCTAGGAATAAATTGGGTGGTTTTCAGGGTTGGATTTAGACCCTGGGGGCCCGGGGCACATCATGTTCGGTAGCTCCCTCATACATAGAAATTAAAATACACGGTAAATCAAAAGGTTTACACCTCACCGTCCGTTTATCGCATTTAATTGGAACTGACAAGTTATACATGCATAGAAAAGTTAAATGAATTATATATACGAAGTAAATAAATGTATACATGTGAATACATGCTTATCCATACCTGTCAAGTCTCACGCATTTCGCGTGAGACTAACACATTTTGATACGGTCTCACGCATTAATGGAAAATTCTCAAACATTTTATAAAAAAGTGTAAAATTCTCACGCATTTTATGAAAGGTGAGAAATTTTATAAAAAGTGAATTTTTTTATAAAAGTTTGAACCTTTTGGTTAATGATTAACAATTGTTGGTTGTTTATTTGTATGGATTCAGTATATTTTTACAGAACTTAGGAACTCAAATTATTTTGACAGATCACATACAGAACCTTTGAAACACATTTTAAGTTGGGGGTTCAGGGCGGATACGATTCTCACCCTTTTTCAACATTGAAACTTGACAGGTATGGCTTATCTGGTTAAATACGACAGACAAGGAACGTCTTGTTAATTTTTTATTAACTGTTTCTTGTTTCCGTAAAAGAGTGTAGTAATTATCCAAAAGTGTTGTACCGAGCGCTTTCGACTAAACAATTAGCCATTTTCAAGGTTTTGATGTGAATACATGTATACATGTGAATACATGTATACATGTGAATACATATATACATGTGAATACACGTGAATATATATATACATGTGAATACATGTATACATGTGAATACATGTATACATGTGAATACATGCCAGCAACACTCCAAGTAGATTTTTAGGTAAGACAGATTACAAAGAACATAGATATGCTGCTATGTAGGGGAAAGCGGGGTTAGTTGTTACGATTTTACTATTTTTTTCCCACCTAAAAAACTACAAAAGGTCATTATGTTTATTTTCATAAACATCAAACAGAAAAATTACTAGCATGCCAAGGGAAATTATGAATCACTGCCACCCTGTGTTAGGGGTGATCAATTAAAAAGTTGAAAAAAGGTGTGATCAATGAATAAGCTACTTCTCTCGGCTTTTGTTGGGTTGTGATCACTAAAAAAGGTCTGAATTTTCAAAACACAAGCGGACACAAACTAGTGATCAATTTAGCATAAAGTTACATTGCAAATTGAACCCACCTCTAAAAACCTATTAGGGGGTGAATTTTCAAAAAACAGAAACAAACATTTTCCCTACTCATTGAGGGGAGTGTGCATGCAAAATTTAAAATTTCTAACTGAGTTCGGTATTTCTGAGTTGAGGTGTTAGTATTACTGATACTATTGTTCGGACTGAGATCCTCATCTTGGTTGTCATTTCCACAACGTTTCGGCCGATGTACCCCCCGGCCTTCTTCAGGTGTCAAGTTTTGTCGGTAACTTACCGGAACTATTGAAGGGTTTAGTTCAATAGTTCCGGTAAGTTACCGACAAAACTTGACACCTGAAGAAGGCCGGAGGGTACATCGGCCGAAACGTTGTGGAAATGACAACCAAGATGAGGATCTCAGTCCGAACAATAGTATCAGTAATTAAAATTTCTACTATGAACGGTTAGGGCTGGGCGAAGTCCGGATACATAGATAGATAGATATAAAAATTAATCGCACAGAATAGGAGAGAGCGGAGCTAGTTGTTACGATTTTACTATTTGTCCCTCCATAAATAATTAAAAAACTGCAAAAGGTAACTTAAAGACATTTCTGCCGTGAGAAGGTCATTATGTTCATTTTCATAAACACCAAACTGAAAAATGATATATTGCTTCATTCCCGAGATATAACAGAAATTATCGGTCAAAGTAACTGATACAACTTGCCCCATGTGTGGGGCATGTTGTTACATGGCATCGGGTAAGTTGTTACACAAACAAAATAACGAATTCCTTAGGAGACTACTTAGGGTTATTTACAATTTCACTATTTTTGCCACCCATTCAGAAGCTTCACAAAATAACTTAAAAACAATTTCTTCTGTTGGAAGTTTATAATGTTTATCATAAACATTGAAATAAAATTTGTTTAAATTCTCCCATTCACCGAGGTGGTATAAAGTGTCTTCCCCATCTGTACATTCCTCATGGGCCCAATCTTTACAGTTACATAAACTGCACCCATTTCTCCCCTGGGGTAGAGTATGACCTGTTTTCACCACATGCAAGATACCAACAATCTTTTGTAGCCTTTTTCTTTTTCCCATTTCTAGCAGACATCTGAAACTGTTTAATGTCTTGGTTCTTTGGCAGGTTTTGCTCTTTTTTTCTAGGGACTCTTGTAATTTCATTTTCTCATGTGTGTCAGTATGGCTCTGTGACATCTTTTGTTGCTACCACATTGCGTCTTTCTTGGACTGGCCTTTCTAAACAGTCGAAATGCCTCAGGGGTTTTGATTACGCCTGTTGATTTGTATCCAGTCATATTTTATGAAGGCCAAGGTGTAACAAATAGCCTCGACCCGACCATTTTATTTTCCGACATAATTTAGGCCATACAATCGAATTCTCGGAAAACAAAGACTACACACAAATCAAGCATAAAGACAGCCGTTTCCGATAATCAAGCGAGTTTTATTGCGTTGTGGTTTCTACAAGGTCTATAAACATTTTAGTAGACGCCAGAATATTTGCTCAAGGTGTCAAAAATCGTTTTTTCTAGTTTTGGAGAGCTGTGTCTGTCGTCGCTTCCATCTTCACACAATATGGTCGATGTTGACGCCTGCGCATGACGAGAATCTGAGCGCCATATGTCATCCCTTATTGAAACTAATGACAGTGTATCAACTTGCCCCTGTATACACCTAGCCCCGCTCTCCTCTGCGCTTTAGTTTCCATAGATAACAATGACTCAACAATTTACACAACAAAATTAAACTCTGAACATGTCAATGCAAAAGTTTATCTAAGCTAAGTACAGTAGGTTTTACCAACTTACAGCTGTATACATCAAACTACAATATCTAGTTCCTCCTACAGAGCTTTCGTACCCCATACTCCAGTTACTCTAGACCCGAATTACAAGCAGTCATTTTATTAATTTATTTAAAACAGCGTACATTAAATGAATTCCAAGCAGTAATTTACTTCTTATTAGAAGAAACTAATTTTTTAGTTATTATATTTTTGTATAGAGGGGGCTTTGCTCCTTTTGCCCCATTATAAATCCAGCACTGGAGGTTTTAATAGATCCCAGAAATGTAACTATTTTCCAGCGTTTCTTGAATCTTGGTAATTCTTCACAACTTATGCGCAAAGGCCAGCTGTTGTGGTTTACTGTTCCTCTGTATGAGAAATATCCAACCACATATACCGAGCACAATACACATAATTGTCGCATTGGATCAAAAAGGCCGTACGTCCATTTTTATGGTTTTGAGATATGAGCAATTAAATATTTTAAACAGTTATATTTTGATGGCAGAAAAAACAGAAAAGTTGACTGTAACAATGTTTTTTGGTAATTTTGCACTCTTTCCACAGCTCGGTTTTATGGACATAAGGCTTTCTTGAATCAATGCACTTGGAGTTAAGGCCTTTTTGACACAAGTTTCTGTATTTGATTTACTTTAAGTGAAAGTCAATATCTCCAGATATGATAGCCTTTTCATGGGTGTATTTGGACATAAGGCTGTTTTGAAGTAAGAAACTGATGTAACATTTGTAAATATATAAATATGTTATTTTTCCAAAAAGTGGACATACGGCTCTTTTGATCCAATGCTTTTTTGATATGCAAATATGTCTCAGACCAACGAAGGAAGTCTGCCACTAACCTGGGTAGTGAATATACTATAGAAATCTGTCTCAAAATTATTTTCTGAGTCGATATATTTACACAGTAATAACGAAAGTATAAATGTACAAAGAAAGAGGCTACTCTAGATTTTACAAATCCTTTAAATGGTAGCTACAACTCTTGGTTGAGTGGAACGTCATAAGCCAGCTTTTGGCCTAAAACTAAGTCGATAGATCGTGAAAGTCAATAACATTAGACAGTTTTTTCTTTGTTTCTTTAGACATAAATTTGCGAGATTTTAAACAGAGTTGCCGTTTGATTTCTAAAGTTACGTATTATTTATCTCATCAATACTAGACCTTTTCACGAGTTAAGTTAAAAATTACAGCAAATTTAATTTGCTCGCTCTATTATAACTCTATTTCTAACTTGCTTGGGAAAAGGTATAGATAGTCATAATTTTGGAATTTTGAGTCATGTGATAAGTAACAAAGAAATTAAATTCAAAGTAAGGCAAAGAGAAAGATTTATTTTTTAAGCCTTTTAGGACGGGGTTCTATTTACAATGTAACTATAATGCAAAACTGGACCATTACTTTCCGTCTGTTGTAATTACATTTGAACAACTGGGATTTCCACTGAACTCTTACTGGAAATGTGAAAACGTAAATGTGGTTCAGAATTGTTTATAACCAAGGCATTAAATGGATCTTAGATTTAAAGTTACAGTAGTCATTAACAACCATGGTATACAAGGTGACCGAAAGATTTGGGTTACGGTACTTTCTTCTAAAATCACTTTAGCAAATATCAGTTTTGTCTAAATAATCACTTTGGTCTAAAATCACCTTTGTCCCAACAATATCTCCAAAGGTTCTCAATTAATTTCAATGACATTTTATCGAATGGCGGGCCATGGGCTAAAGAAGAATTGATGACATTTTGGGGTGGATCCAGGGATTCTTTTTCGATTGGAAGAAATTTCTTATTAAATTTTAGGACGGATCTTGGAATTTTTTACTCTAAACCGAAAAAAAGGAAAGTCCTTGGATCCACCCCAAAATATCATCAATTCTTCCTTAGCCAATCACTCACCATTCGACAAAATGTCATTGAAACTCATTGAGAACTTTTGGAGATATTTTGGGGACAAAAGTGATTTTAGACCAAAGTGATTTTGACAAAACTGATATTTGCTAAAGTGATGTAGACGAATGTACCGTAACCCAAATCTTTCGGTCACCTTGTAAAATGTATAAATAGGTTGGTTGTTAAGAAATATAATTTAATACTTTTAAATCAAGAAAAAAATGTTAGAAATATCATATATAAAAGCATAACGTTTTACCACAAATATTCGGTATGGATGGAAAAAACCGATACATTTTGGGGATATCCTGTATTCCTTTCAAACGTCAGTATACATACTATTCTGTGTTTCAGGTCTAAGTCGGTTTCCATGGTTTGGGGGAATGAACTTGGCATATAATACACATTAAAAATTCAAAACATGTTATACCCCCATACTTTCATTAGAAGAAAGTTCTCAGATATTGCATCCATGATAGATGAGAACAGAGTATATATTAATGCGAAACCTGATACTTTAACCAGGTGATGTTACGTTTATAAAAGTAGCGGTGATCTTCAGAGCAGACTTCTCGTACAGGTTTTCTTTTTTTTTCGGCTTTTGTGCTGGCTCCAGGATTTTTGGATTTCCATTTCAAAGTGGAAGTGTACCAAATCCGATCCTTGAAAACTGGTTCTGTGTTTGAATGAAACGCTTGCCAGTAAAACATAGTTAAATAACAACATCCATATTCTCTCTCTAAAGACTAGAGTGAAGGATATTATACAACTAATTAAGCAGCAAAAATGGAGATGGGCTGGCCACCTAGCAAGAAGACATGACAATAGATGGGGGGGGGAGACTAACCGAATGGTACCCATGGGACAGTAAACGAAGTAGGAAAAGACCAGACACAAGATGGAGGGACGGGATAGAAAAGTTTGTCGGTAAGATTTGGCAGAGGTTAGCACAAGATAGGGCGTCATGGAAGGAGATGGGAAAGGCCTTTGTCCAGCAGTGGACTTATAACGGCTGATGATGATGATGATGATGATGATGATGATGATGATGATGATGATGATATTCTCTCTCAAAAGAAAATTGGAAAGTTTTTTTTTCGTTTTATTACTGTGATTGTGAAAGCACACTATTGTTCTTCTATGTATTAGTTTTCAGTTTTTAAGTTGGTCTGGATGTTTGCCTATGTATATATGTATGTATCACGCGTACAAGCCACACTAATAGAGCTAGCGGGCTGAAAATTTAAACATTTACTCCTTATTATGTCTAGAAAGAATATTTGAAAAGAAACGGAAATTGTTTAGATTCGAGATTCCTGTTAACATTTAAGACGAAATGTTTGGTTGACATTTTTTGTTTAGAAATATGATTCCATTTCAAGAAGGAAATCCATATCTTAATTTCAGGCCACAGGCTATTATTATAGAAACTGTCAACATAGGTTTCTTCAGTTTTCAAGTTTGTCTGGCTGGCTATGTATGTATGTATGCATCAAACGTACAGGCCGCACCAATGGAGCTAGAAGGATGACATTTTAAACATTTACTCCTTATTTTGTCTAGAAAAAACATTTTTTTTTAAAAAGAAAAAACATTTAAAATGTTTTTTCTTTTAAAAAAATGCCCACTCCCTGAATAGGGTTTTGGTGGGGGGTTCAATTTGCAATGTAATTTTATGCTAAACTTATCCCTTAGTTTGTGCATTCACTTATTTTTTTTAGCGATCACTGTCCAGCAAGAGGCGGGAGAAGTAACTTATTCATTGATCACTTTTTAAAAAAAATGTTTTTAATTAATTACCCCCAACAAGGCATGCTGCCAAAAGACGTTGGTCACGTGACGGTTTCTATTGAGTGACTAACCAGACCTGTTTTCTACTATCTTTTACTCCACCCATTTTTTGGCACCGCTTCTCCTACAATTTTCGAGATATCAACGCCATTCCAGAGCTAATTGGTGCGTCTTAGTGCTGTGTATTGTTAATCTAAGGTTTTAGGTTTTACAATGTAACTATAATACTTTCAGGCATTGAACTGAGGTGTTCTTGCCCGTGTTGAATGTTACTGGAAATGCCATAGACTATAATTTGGAGGTCTTGAAAAAGCTGACTGGTTTATTGCCTTCTGCTGGTGCGGTGTATTCATACTTGCAGTTCCTTCGGGAAATACCCCCGGTCTAGATTAACCCTTAATGGGGCAAGTGACTATATGATCACCTGGAGAACTGTCAGCCACATGCAAATATTGTAGCCATAAAGGCAACATAATCTGCACCAATGTAGTCTGCAAGCTTTGCAAAGTGAAAAAAAAAACTGTTTTGAGGCATACCACACCCCATTAAATTAGCCTGTTTTTGGCCCGCAAGATAACATTTTTAAATCAAGGTGTTATTTTTTTTGTCAATATCAATTTGTTTGTATCTATTCATTATATTGAATGTTATTCTTTAATGTTATGTTTTATTTCACTTTCTACTTTAATTTTTCATTTTTAATATTTTTGGGCGAGGCACCATATATGATCACTTCATCAGAAAACTTACAACTGAACATATCTTGTAATTAGGTCTAGTTTAACATATACACAAAAGTTGTTTTGATATCTAAAATATATTTAGGGCTGCCCTATAAAGGGTTAAACAAAACTCCCGTTGAAGAAAAACTATTTTAGGAAATGAAGCCTTGTTTCTTCATTGTCAGTTTTGTGTCACTAAAATCAACTCTATTCACTTGATCGAGATATCTATCTCACGCCGAATCGGTGAAATTGCCTAATTGGCGAAATTTACTTATTTTTTGTAAAAAAAAAAAGTTTGATTTCACAAACTTTTGATCTAAAAAAAAATGGTTGCTTTACATTTTTGTTTTGGTTAAATAAACTTTAGATCAAATTAAAACTATGTATTTATTTTTTGTAAAAAAGTTAAAATTTCGCTAATTAGGCAATTTCACCGATTTGGCGTAACATCTACATCATACGGAGATTCACATTGTTATTGTATTCTACATTTCTTGTAACAGATCACAAACAATGCTCCCATTGTTCAAGCAAGATTTGGTTTTCATGTCAAGCGCTTAGCCTCCCGCCCAGAAAACATTGCTACTCTTTATATTCTATGTCACGGGATTGGAACAATCTTGTAAAGTTTACATTAACAGCAGTTTATAAGTATAATTGTCAATAGACCAGAACTGCGTAAAACTATATTTATTTATTTACGTTGGCGACTACTGTCGATGGATAATTGTCCATCGAATCTCGGAGATGATTGCTTATAGGAGGGCTGTCCATAAAGAAACCGAACTGATAAAACAACGCACCAATAAGACGTTTTAGCATGCCCGTTCCAGTTATGTTGTGTAGCAGTGACTTTGACTTTGACCTTTTATATAAAACTAACTGCATCACGTAACGTTGGTTAGTATTTGAGCTGCACGCGCTAGAATAGGCCTGGGTGTAATGCGGACGACGATCACATTTAGAAACTGCATTGTGTGATCCGTGGAAACCGTTGCCTAACCTTTACTTAATCTTATCTCTTCGAAAACTCCACGGATGGCACGGCTACGATTTCCACAATGCAGTTTCTCAATGTGATCGAAAAAAAAACGCCGAACGCACTACACTCACATTTTA
>VCCN01005748.1:2077608-2091590 GCA_006491835.1 Architeuthis dux
GTGTGTGTGTGTGTACTTACTGGGCAACTACAATACCGGATGTAAAAGAAGGAAGTAAATTGTATCAGGGTTTGATATTCTGGTGTCACACCTCTTACCACATAGCTGCAACATTAGTAGAGAGACTTAGACACGTTCTAAGCCCTGTATGTGCCGAGACTTGTCTAGCACATAGTTCAATTAGGGTTGGTTTTTGCTCACCTAATAACATTAGGTGGCCATGTGTGAAGGGCATGTATTTTGCTGTTTTCCCTTGGGTTGTCTTTGTCATAACGCCCCCCTCCCACCCTTTAACTGGCGAAAATATATGAGGAGAGAATTTTATTAGATGTAATTTCACCCATCACTGGCTGGCAAACGTGCGTAAGTGTGACGAATGAAAGTTTGCACGATTCTATTGAATTTCTGTCAGTCTTTTATTATCGACAAAAGCCGAAGAGGAGCATTGGGGGAAGTTAGACCTTGATTAAAACAAGAAAATTACTAGTGACAATCACGAAAGCCGCTTGCGTTGCAAATTGAAATACAATGTAAAAACAAATTCAAATATAACAACACAGGAAAGGAAATTATATTTTATAGAGATTTCATGAATTAAATAAGGGGTGCACACACGTACCCCCACTCCGGTCGGGCCAGCATACACATCAGTGAAAACCTGCGCAGGGTGCACGCACCCTCGGACAGGCCTCACTCTCAGGCAGGCCCGCGTATCCTCTTCTAAAACCATAAATTATTTTTTCTCAAAACGGACAATTCAACATTCTACAGGACTATATCGGTATGAATCGAACGTAGACCACGAACTATCATTATTGACTTTTTTAGCATTTTCAAAAACTAACTTGCTAAAATATACCTTGGGCCCCATTAGTACACTCAGAAAATATCATCGGGATATGTTTTGGCGTTAGTAGTTCGCACGTCAAAGGGACCATCGGATTTAAATAGTGCTTATGTTTTATTGTCGTGTTTGGGTTCGGGCTTTTGCTCAAAGAAAACATGTTTTATTTTCGGGTTAGGATCAGATTCCTTTAAATAATACTGCCAAACTGGCATAAGAACGGAGAGAAGACATTCACATCTGTGGTTTCCTACGACACACGGAAAGTAAGGGAATGGTTTAACAGACGTGCAAGAAATCTAGTTCCTCCCCTTTTCTTTCTCTAAAGAACTTTATATTCGTTGCCAAGTTTGGTACTTGCACATGAGGAATTATTGGTATTTATTAACATCTTTCATAGAAAAGGATCTGGCTAATTACCTCACGTAACGTTTTACTATTATCATAGGTAGCGCATTGGACCCGCAGACCCCACAACTGGGGTGGTGGGGGCGGATCTCTGGGGGCGGATCTCTGGGGGCGCAATGTATCTGAGGAGCCCTGAAAAACCATCTAAAACAATTTGCGGGGGAGAGGAGCGCGGTCGGGCCAAGCGCCGCCATTGCTATTATGGGATATAACGTTTTGACGTAAAAAAAGAAATGTTCTGATAACTCACTGTTCTAGTCTTACAATCCAAACATAACACTGTAACTTTGAAGATCTTTGTTTCGCTTTGAATTCCAAGTCCTTTTTAAGCAAACCCAACGTTCAAACCAGACTCGTTCACTCTATAATGTTAAAGAAATTAATCCACCAAAAGAGAAGGGTAGTCTCCTCACTTACCCAGTTTCGGGTTCGAACTTCACAACTGGAAACTTTAACTCTTCTGTGATCCGATAAGTTGACGGGATAATCTCTCATCATATCAAATATGAGTAAAGTGTCACAAACTGAAAACTATTAAGGTTAATCATAGGCGTAGGGTAACTGTTTGGTTAAGGGGGACAGTGGGCTTGATTTGCCTCCAAATTCATACGGTTTTGCCCGAATTACACTGATTTACCCGAATTTGGGGAGGGCCAGTAATTTCACACTAATCTGCCCGAATTTGGGGTGGGGGCAGTAATTTCACACTAATCTGCCCGAATTTGGGGTGGGGGCAGTAATTTCACACTAATCTGCCCGAATTTGGGGTGGGTGCAGTAATTTCATATTATTTGGCCCAACTTGGGGTGGGGGCAGTAATTTCACACGATTTTGACCGAATTTGGGGTGGGTGCAGTAATTTCACACTGATTTGACCGAATTTGGGGCGGGGCAGTAATTTCACACTGATTTGACCGAATTTGGGGTGGGTGCAGTAATTTCATATTATTTGGCCCAACTTGGGGTGGGGGCAGCAATTTCACACGATTTTGACCGAATTTGGGGAGATCTTAAAAGTACATAACGGACTACTTTGGAGGACATCTTATTTTTGTGAGAAATGTTTTGTACCGCTCATCTTGTGATTTACACTCCTATACACAAGCATTTGGATAAGTTATTAACCAAATGGTTTATGTTTCTCGAAGTGTAAGAATTGTCCTGTTCATACCTTTAACGCTAAGAACTTAAGCTCCACAATGTCCCCAAAAAATGATATGCAATTGTTGTAAGCTAAAAAGGAACAAGTTTTGCTGTTTGGTGCTGGGGATGCAGTAGACAATGCATTTTGCTGCAATCTGCTGATCAGATGCAATTCGACGCGTTACTTAACGGAAACAAATGTGAATAGGGAAGAAATGGCGTCGTTGAATTAAATTGGTTTCAGGTTTTTCGGTTTTAGAAAATGATAAGAATACAAAACACGATGAATAAGGAAGACGAAGTTGTTGTTGTTGTTGCTGTTGTTGTTGATGATAATAATAATAATAATAATGCAAAACATGATGAATAGGGAAGATGAAGTTGTTAACAACAACAACAACTAGAATTCCAGGGGAAATTATGAATCACCGCCACCCATATATGCTGTGTTGGGGGTGATCAATTAGAAAGTTGATAAAAGGGGTGATCAATGAATAAGTTAGTTCTCTCGCCTTTTGTTGGGCTGTAATCACTAAAAAAAGGTCTGAAATTTCAACAAAAAAAAACAAAACAAGCGGGCACAAACCAGTGACCAATTTATCATAAACTTACATTGCATATTGAACCCCCCTCTAAAAAGCTATTTTTTTTTTGGGGGGGGGGGTAAAAAAGAAATCCATATTCATTGAGGGGAGTGTGTGTGCAGAATTTCAAGTTTCTACTATGAACGGTTAGGCCTGGGCGACGTCCGGATACATAGATAGATACATAGATACATATAAATGTCTGAACACTGAATAACCCAAACCTGTTGTGAGTAGCGGTGATTATTAATAATAATAACCACAAGCAATGTATTTAAAGTTAAGCACTAATCAAAAGGTACGTTTTGATATCAATATAAAATACAATAGTAACAACAACTACAATAACAATGATTATTATTGTTTTTGTTTTATAGATTTTATGAAACAGCGAGATGTATGGAAACATAATGTGTATAAAAAGTCAATTGTAATGAAAACATATGAAAAATAAAGAAACCCATATTATCCTACTTTTTTCTTCATCTTCTTCCGAGCGAAAGGAAAAATTCGAAGCTTTGTTCGGACAATTATACTCCTTTATGCTGTTGATGTCGTTACCACAAAGTTTCGGTCGCTCCATTCTACAGTCTTCATTCGTAAGGCAAAAGAGCGGTCAGTACGGACCTGATCTGATCGCTGAATGAAAGACAATTCTTGACGCGACAAGTGAGAGGAGGAACGTAATCAACGAAAATGAAAATTAAACTAATCTTTTTCTTTCTTACGAATTATACACCGTAGAGACCCCTCTTTTTCCATACAAATTATGCACCTAAAGACGGCTGTAGAATAGATCAGCCGAAAACTTGTAGTAACAAGCCTGGTCGCTGCAGGGTCAAACTCCACTACTACTTCTATTCCGACTGAAGATGATTATTGCAACTTTTGTATTGTATATATAATAAATAAAAGAATTAAAAAATTCTTTTTAGTAAAATGTATTAGAATGAAATAAGCCCTCGTGTTCAAATGGTTCTTCGGACGATTGAACTTCTTGTTGTTTGTGCTGTAAACACGACGTTTCGGCCGATCCATTCTTCGGCCTTCTTTACAGCACAAACAACAAGAAGGAGTTCAATCGTCCGAAGAACCATTTGAATATTAATGACCCTTCTCAAGACTATAGAAAAAAGCACTTGTGTAATTGTAGCATACATCTTTGTACATATGTAAGACGTGTCAATTTATCTCATTCTGTAAAAAAAACAGCCTACCAATCAGGTGGTCATGATTTCAATTCATTTGACAAAACCTAATGAAATATGCACTGGGAACATTAAAGAATAAGATATTTATTTTAAACAACGCAAAAACAATAGTTACAAATTCCCATAAATAAATTATTCTATAAGTTTTAATATAGAAGAGACTAACCTACTAATCAGTTGGTCGTGATTTTCAAATCACGGAAGGGGAATGTTAATAACATAATTAATAAATTTAGTGAGGATTGTTCTTGTTGTTCTTGTTAGGGTTCGACAACAACATCAACAAAACAAAGTGGTCTAGTTGTTCGAGCAGAGCTTGGAATGTTAATGACTTTTTCAAAATGATTGACAACAAATGAAATGTATTTTTAAAACCTGATTTCAAAAAAGAAGTTTTGATTTTGATGAACTGTCAAGAACGACTGTTATATCTGTTTTAGTTCTTCTTTTTGTCAAGAAACTCTGGTCTGGTTAATCACTCAATAGAAACCTTCATATGACCAATGTCTTTTGGCAGCATGTCGTGTTGGGGGTGATTTAAAGAAATTGGAAAATGGGGTGATCAATGAATAAGGTACTTCTCTCGCCTTTAGTGATCACTAAAAAAAGTCTGAATTCTCAACAAAAAAAAGAAGAAAACAAGCAGATCAATTTAGCATAAACTTACATTGTACATGACCCCCACTAAAAACCTATTTAGGGAGACGAATTTTGAAAAAAATAACATCGTTTTTTCTAGACATAATAAAGGGTAAATGTTGAAAGTTTCAGCCTTCTAGTATGTTGACAGTTTTGGTTGATGGTTGCAGCCAGCCAGACCAACTTAAAAACTGGAGAAACCTATGTTGACAGTTTTGGTTGATGGCTGCAACCAGCCAGTCAGACCAACTTGAAAACTGAAGAAACCTATGTTGACAGTTTTGGTTGATGGCTGCAACCAGCCAGCCAGACCAGCTTGAAAACTGAAGAAACCTATGCTGACAGTTTTGGTGACAGTTTTGGTTGAGGGTTTTTAATATATTAAAACCTAATTTCAAAAAAGAAGTTGTGATTTTGATGAACTGTCAAGAACGACTGTTACATCAACATTTCTTGACAAAAAGAAGAAATACAATTAATGAGCAAACAAGAAAAGAAACAGGTCTGGTTAGTCACTCAATAGAAACCGTCATGTGACCAATGTCTTTTGGCAGCATGCCGTGTTGGGAGTGATCAGTTAAAATTTAGAAAAGGGGTGATCAATGAATAAGTTACTTCTCTCGCTTTTTGTTGGACCACTAAAAAGTCTGAATTTAAAAAACAAAACAAGCTTGAATGCCGCTGGACACAAAATAGCATAAACTTACATTGCAAATTGAACTACCCAATAAAAACCTATTTTTTTGAGGGGGGGATTTTGAAAAACAAAACAAAAGGGTTTTCTAGACATAATAAGGAGTAAATGTTTAAATGTTCAGCCCTCTAGCTCCATTGGTGCGACCTGTTCACGTGATATATACATATATAGCCAGTCAGCCAGACCAACTTTAAAAATGAAGAAACCTATGTTGACAGTTTTGGTGAGAATTTAAAAATTAAAAAAACCCAAAAAAACAAAACGTTTTTTAGACATAATAAGGAAGGAGTAAATGTTTAAAATTCCAACCCTCTAGCTCCATTGGTGCGACCTGTACGCGTTATACATATATAGCCAGCCAGCCAGCCAGCCAGCCAGCCAGACCAACTTAAAAACTTTAAAAACAGTTTTGGTTGGCGGTTTCCATTGGTGCGGCCTGTACGCTTGATATATACATATACAGACAGTAGCCAAACCAACTTAAAAACTTTAAAAACAGTTTTGGTTGACGGTTTCCATTGGTGCGGCCTGTACGCTTGATATATACATACACAGACAGCAGACAGACTAACTTAAAAACTGGAGAAAACTATGATGACAGTTTGGGTTGACGGTTTCTAATACTATCTAATTCGAACAACAAAAAAGTAAGATTAGAGAAAGGTAAGAAAAAAAATGAAAACGGAACGAAAAATGAAAACGGAATGAAAAATGAAACCTTCAGGAAACTACTCTAAAGTGAAAATGAAAGTTGATCCAAAAACAGCCGGAGAAAGGATTGTGAATCTGTACGTCACAATTGTAAGAAGACGATCGCATTTAATTAACTATTTAGCATAAACTTACATTGCAAATTGAACTACCCACTAAAAACCTATTTAGGAGGCGAATTTTAAAAAAACAAAAAATAATTTTTTTTTCTAGACATAAGGAGTAAATGTTTAAATTTTCAGCCCTCTAGCTCCATTGGTGCGACTTGTACGTAATACATACATATGCATATCCAGCTAGCCAGCCAGACCAACTTAACTTTAAAAACAGTTTTGGTTGACGGCCTGTACGCTTGATACATACATAGCCAGCAGACAGACCAACTTAAAAACTGAAGAAACCTATGTTGACAGTTTCTGATCAAATCTGAAGAGAAGTTAGAACAACAAAAAACGAAAGATAAGAGAAAGGTAAGAAAAGAAATAAAAGCAGATCGAAAAATGAAACCTTCAGGAAACTACTCTAAAGTGAAAGTGAAAGTAGATCCAGAAACAGCAGGGGAAAAGGATTGCGAATCTGTACATCATAACTGTACGAAGAGGATGTTACATCGTAATGTCGCGTTTAATTAACTATTTTCCAAATATAATTTCTATTTAACAACTCCGTTTTCTTCAATTCCCTGATTGGTCAATGAATGGTTATACGAATACGCATGCGTGCGCGCGGCACAACGGTAACCAGCAGGAAATGGTCATCGGTGAACCGAGTTTGAAACCTTTCTTTCGTCTGTGGTTGCTTATGCTTATGTTCACTAATGGCATGAATTCACTTTTCCCTACACTCTGTCCTGTTGCCAGTGATAACTTGGACGAACCACTTTCCCATAACTAGTTTGCCTGTCCAGACAGTAGCAACAAATACAAAATGTTAACCCTGAACTTAATAGGGACCAATAAGATAAGAAAAAGATATTGTCTTTTTTCTAATTTTGTTATTCTGAAATACATGTGCTTAAAGTGTGCGTATAGACAGGTACCTTGTTTATTTTTGCTGGACTTCCCTTAATAGGTAAGTAATGACTGTCAAAAATAGCGAGAATTAGGAAACCCAAACTAGTTTTCTAAAGGAAACATGTCTGCTTAGTCACTCAATAGAAAACATCACGTGGCCATTGTCTTTTGGCAGCATGCTATGTTGGGTGTGATCAATTAAAAATTGGAAAAAGTTCTCTCGCCGTTTCTTGGATCACTAAAAAGTCTGAATTTTCAAAAAAAAGAAAACAAGTGTGAACGCAGATGGGGACAAACTAGGGACCAATTTAGCATAAACTTACATTGCAAATTGAAGCCTCCCTCACTAAAAACCTATTTATCGGCGGGGAGGGTTGGGGGTACTTTAAAAAACTAAAGACTTTTTTTCTAAACATAATAAGGAGTAAATGTTTAAATGTTCAGCCCTCTAGCTCCATTGGTACGACCTGTACGCGTGATACATACATAGCCAGCCAGACCAACTTAAAAACTAAAGAAACCTATGGTGACAGTTTTGGTTGACGGCTTCTACTACAGAGAATGGATTGAAAATAAGAAATTTGTTCGACATGGAAATTTGCTAAAGTGAGATGAATAAAAGAAAAAGGTCAAATAAAAAAATGAATTGGTGATGGGCGGAGAAAAGTAAAATCCGGAAACCACAGTCAATAAAAAAGGCGAATGGAAAGAAGATTGAGAGACCTGCAACGTTGTTTATACACTTTTTGACAACATTTTTTGGAACGCTATTTATTCTGTAATAAAACTATTTGTTTCCAATTGATTTTTCAAGTTAATCTGCGTTAAAACATCCAAAACAAAAATAAATAATCATTGCATCAAAAATAAAATGAAAAATCTCGTCCGAAATGCAATATAATTCATTGGCAAATGAAAAAGTTATAAATATATATGTATACATTAATTATAAACACTGTATAGTCTGCTTTCTTTCTTTCTTGTACTTTCTATTCTTTTATTGCGAGAATTGATTTTTAAAAACGGAATAACATGGCGTCGTGTGACAAAAAAAGGAAAAAAAGATTCCTCTTTCTACGCCTACTCACTATATCCTATCTTTCTATCTTTACCGACGCTATGAACCGATTCAAAAAGTCTGAACGAAAAAACTTTTGGCATTCATAGAACTGTCGACTTTCGCCGCATTTAAACACGCGGGGTCTAAAATGCTTGAGAGCAAATAAAGGCTGAAACCCAAACATTTGACAAAGTAGGAAAGGAAAAGGGTTAAGAGTCAAGAAAAGAAGGTAAATCATGTATAAGTGTTTTACACCTCGGTTCATCTTTTGGACACAACGTTTCGGCCGTTGTACTCTACAGCCTTCTTCAGGTGTAACATGTAATATCCACAAGGAAAGAAATCTCTTTTTATCAGTCTCCCTCACCGGTAGTGCAAAGAAAAAACTTTACTTTTCTCCGACCTTCACCAGTTCACCAGTGGTGCAAAGCAAAAAAAAAAAAAAAAAAAAAAAAAAAATTTGAGAGCAAATAAAGACTGAAACCCCAAAAGTTGGAAAAGGGTTAAAAGTCAAGAAAAGAAGTTAAATTATAATTTATAAATAAGTGTTTTCGGACAGTTGTCCTCATCTCGGTTCATCTTTTGAACACAACGTTTCGGCCATTGTATCCTACGGCCTTCTTCAGGTGTAACATGTAATATCCACGAGGAAAGAGAGTCTCTTTTTATTCTCCCTCTCCGGTGGTGCAAAAAGAAAAAAAATCTTTACTTTTCTCCAACCATCACCAATTCACCGGTGGTGCAGAGCAAAAAAACAAAAAAAACACTTTGCACCACCGGTGAATTGGTGATGGTCGGAGAAAGGTACGGTATTTTTTTTGTTTTGTTTTTTTCACCACCGGAGAGGGAGACTCTCTCCTTGCGAATATTACATGTTACACCTGAAGAAGGCCGTAGGGTACAACGGCCGAAACGTTGTGTCCAAAACATGAACTGAGATTAGGGCAACAGTCCGAAAACACTTATATACATAATAATAATAATAATCCCTCATCTAAAAAAAAGATTCAGTCAAAAGAAGAAGAAGAAGATATAAATGGTTTGAGAGTCAAAGAAGAGAGAAATTGGGACTCACTTCATGCAGATCTGCTGATAACAGAGTTGGTGTAAACAAACTGCGAGACACATTCGAGACGGTTTCGCTATTGCAACTGCTGCTGCTGCAACTACTGCAGCTGCTGCTAACAGCAACAGCTTCTATTGCTACCACGACCACCACTACTACTACTACCGTTGCTCGTACTGCGGCTATTGATGATGGTACGCAGCCAATTCTGACATCGGGGAAAGTCCTCTTTGCTTTCTTCCGCTCATTTTTTCTTTCCATCTGTCATTCATTCATCTTTCAATTTTCCATAGATTTCACTTTTTACTCTAGAGCAGTGATTCTGTACATGGGGGCGCACACCCGACAAGGGGGCAATTTATGTATATTGGAGCGGGGTCAATTTGGAATTTGCGTGTGAAGAGCAACAAGCGTTCCATGGCTCAAAACGGGGTCGTGTTAAGGCTTAACCAATTAATTCCTAATTACACAATAGTATTAATTACTATTTTTACTATAGATTCCATGGTAACTAATTAAACGTTATTAGTGGAATAGTTGATATTTTCGTCATTTTTAGAGCTACACTGCTCAGTTCTTTTTTATTTTGAAGCTTGAACATTCTGCATTATGATTCATAAAGAGTGTTCAAGCAATGTCGACCAATGGAAAAGCTGGACATCGTTCTCTTTCTCTTTTTTTTTCAAAACAGTATTAACCTAATCAGAGTTTTGCGAATGAGCAGTTTTTTCTCGACTCGATGTTTACTGGAGTCATGACTGAATACATAATGGTATCCCTACATGCAAACATTACCGGCTTGACGGTCAAGATTTACACATTTACACAGCAAAAACCTTCCCCCAAGACATCATCCCAACAAAGACTTTTTTCCAAGACATCCTAGCAAAGACTTCCTTCCAAGACATCATCGGAACAAAAACTCCTCCCTCCACCCAAGACATCCTCTTAGCAAAAGCTTTTCTCCAAGACATCATCCCAGCAAAAGACATTCTCCTAGCAAAAGCCTTCTTCCAATACTTCGCCCTGGCAAAAACTTCTCTTCAAGACATCTCCCTAGCAAAAGCTTCCTCCAAGACATCGCCCCAGGTAAAACATTCCTCCAAGACATTCCCTTAGCAGAAACCTTCCTCTAAGACACTAAGACACCATCCCAGCAAAATATTTACCTAAGACATCTTCCTAACAAAAGCTTCTTCCAAGACACCATCCTGGTAAAAGCTTTCCTCCAAGACATCCTCCTGGCAAAAGCTTTCCTCCAAGACATCATCCCATCCAAAGCTTTCCTCCAAGACATCATCTCATCCAAAGCTTTCCTCCAAGACATCATCCCATCCAAAAATGTCCTCCAATACATTATCCCAGCAAAAACCTTCTTCTAAGACACCCTCCTGGTAAAAGCTTTCCTCCAAGACATCATCCCAGCCAAATATTTCCTCCAAGATATCATCCCATCCAAAAATGTCCTCCAAGACATTATCCAAGCAAAAGCTTTCCTCCAAGACATCCTCCCAGCAAAACTTTCTTCTAAGACAGTAGGTTTAAAATAAGTCGTACTGCGCAATCAACGTAGATGAATCATAACATTTCAGCGTTTTAACATAAACATATATTGATGCCGCTTCATATGAATTGTGAATTTAGTTATAAGGGGAAGGAAGCAAGTAAAACAACAAAACATTGGGGGAAAAAAACCCACCTCTTATCCGTTAGTCGGTCTGATTCGAAATTCAAAGTACAATAAATGGCAACAAGTTCAACAAAAATAAAAAATAATAATTTTTACTGTTAACTAATACTAGTTTACTACCCGTGAAAAAATTCACGGATATATTTGAATTTTAAGAAGCTATTTTCTAATGAAACATAATAGAAAATGTGTTTCAGTTGAAGAGTCCATAGTTCTCAAGGTGAGTAGGGGATACTTTTATCAGCAAAGTTTTTACCCCTGAGTGACATAGTCAAGTGTTACGGAGAGCAAACCAAGAAAATCACTTTTCATTATATAAGTATATTAAGTTAGTATGAATTGGTATGGCCATCTATACTGGGTGATCTGATGAGGATCGAACCCGCTAACAACTGCCAGCAAGATTAGCTGATCATTGCTATATGACGTCTGTCCTGGTCTGTATTCTTTTTCTCATATGATCTACTCGTTAATCTCAGTAGGAATTTAAAAAATCACGGATACTGAATTCGTATACCGGGAATAGTGCATAGTTCATAACACTAAGCAGGAAGTATTTCTTTCAACAACAATTTACCCCCCTCCCCGGCCAGTGAAATAGTCCAGTATTACGACCCACGGTCCGAGAAGATCACACTGTTCATTATTAGAGTAGATTGGAATACAAACCACCACCCAGTGGACTTGTCCAGTGTTACGACCCACGAACCAAGAAAATCACACTGTTCATTACTAGAGTTTAAATTTTCCAAATTGTTACGAAATCTATTTCAACGGCAAAAATGTTTAATTATATTTCCGTGATAAATTTTTTTTAACTATAAAACTATTATAAAATGACGAGTAATGCTCACCGTAATAAATATTCATTCAATAACTAATATTTTTCTCTAACGCTATATTTAGGCTGGCATAAATATTACATATGTATAAATGAGTATAGACATAAAAAGTGACCTCGAATGGAATTTCACTTTTACCCTTTAATCGGAATGTGGGAGCAAA
Organism: Architeuthis dux; assembly: GCA_006491835.1. Lineage (NCBI taxonomy): Eukaryota > Metazoa > Mollusca > Cephalopoda > Oegopsida > Architeuthidae > Architeuthis > Architeuthis dux. Next base: position 2,089,680 of record VCCN01005748.1, read on the forward strand.
ATATGGAAGTCGCTGCTCGGGTGAGGAAAATACTTTGCGAGTTTTGAGAGCATATTTGTAGGGTCTTCATTACGTGTACTGGACAAACACCAAACATTTAGCTACTTTCTAAATTGTACAGATATTACAGAGGCGGGTCTAGAATTTGGGGCGGGCGGTCCAATTTTCTTTTTTTACCCCAAATCTAATCAGGCAATGGATATAATACATTATTGTTTTTAAGGTTAATTTATGATTACTTGGGATTATTAAGGTCTTTTATTTATGAAATTTATTCATTTAGGTTTTCTTTTTTAAATTTCAATTGTGATTTTCCCAAGCAGCGGGGCGGCAGGACCCCCTGGATCCGTGCCTGTGTTATATATATTATTTCATCAAAACATGGTTTTGTTAACATGATTTTGTCTTTTTTATCCAATCTTCTATACATTATTGAAAATATTAGGTGCATTGGTGGGTCTACATTGTACTTCAAGTCAGCAGAATAACTGCATCCTTAAATTCGACATCTGTTGTTTTTATTAAATCTTTGCGATGAAATATTTCGTTATTTGTTTGAAGAGGATATAAAGCCACCATTGAATCAAACTCCTGTCCTACAAATTGCAATTTCTATATTAAAACTTATAGAAGAATTTCTTTATGGGAATTTGTAACTATTGTTTTTGCGTTTTTTAAAATAAATATCCCATTCTTTAATGTTCCCAGTGCATATTTCATTAGGTTTTGTCAAATGAATTGAAATCACGACCAACTAATTGGAGTGTATGTTGTCAAAATCCAGTCAAAGTCTGGATTTGACTTTGTTTTTCTACAGTAACAAGAACAACAAGAAAAATCCTCAGCAAGTTATGGGGACTAAATTAACATTTCCGTAACGTGATTTGAAACCACGACCAACTGATTGGCCGGCTGGTCTATTACTCTTACTGACTGAGCTAAATTGACAAGTCTTACATATCTACGAAATTTATCACACATATACTCAAGGGCGTATTCCATTCTAATAAATAAATACATTTATACTATGTCTAAATGAGGAATTATGATGATGGTGATAATGATGATGATGATGATGATGATGATGATGATGTGTTGCTATTCTCAATTAACCGGACTAGGAAGACGTAAACCTGTCATCCGAAGTAGCGGATATTTTGGTTTTCCGGATTATAGAGGTCATTTTACTAATGAGATCATTAAAAGGGAAGTTTTGCAGTAAAATGACGTCCCTCGGCATTCAGTTACTAAATATTGTTCGCTTATGAAAACTACTGCTATATAACAGGAGTGTATGTTGTCAAAATCCAGTCCAAGTCTGGAGGTGACAATAACAATTTGAAAGCACGACTAACTGATTGGGTGGCTGGTCTCTTACCGACTGAGCTAAATTGACAAGACTTCCATATCTACGAAATCTATCTTACAGATACACAAAGTCTTATTTCATTCTAATAAATAAATACATTTATACTAAAAGGGAAGCAATGAAAATTCACTTGACTCAGGTGTGTTATTCCTAATACCTGATTAGTAAAGTTATTTAATATAAACTGAATTAAAAAACAAACAAAAAACTAGGGCAGTTCCCGTTCCAAACGTGCATGTTTGGAAGGGCCCGGACTTTATTGTGTTTGGAGATGCCTGCCATACTTGTTATGTACAATAATTTTCCGTACGAAACTACGGCTTCGAATTATTTCGGTTACATCTTTTAGTGTTGCCAATTTAGATATTGTATATCTAAATTTAGATCTGTTGCCAATTTAGATAAAAGATCTATAATCTGGAGTTCAGATTTCTCGAGAAACGCTGATCGAAGATTCAAACTCGACATTGCACTGCCTTGTGAGCTGACTGGCAAATCTTTTGTATATACAATACAAAAGTTACAGTAATCATCTTCAGTCG
>VCCN01005748.1:2399169-2412724 GCA_006491835.1 Architeuthis dux
ATAAAAGGTCTTATATAGTATAAGGTGTATAATAAAAGGTCTAATTCTTAAATGTACCTTACTGCTGGGTTTTCGTAACACATCTCCAATACCACCTCCATTCCGAAGACCTTGGTTCAGAGAAGTTACAATACACATAATTAAAGAATCACATGCTCGCTGCTTTTCTCCTGTATCGTCTTTGGTTTCGACTGAAATAAGAAGAGATTAAATGTTGATAATATACACAATAATAAGTATTAAATAGACTTACATAAGACAATTCATTTTACTTTGTTCATTATTGTCAGACTTATTCAAACTGAGCAGGAAGATTATAAACTATGAGGATATAGATGTTAGGTTGGCAAAAATGTTATTTCTGTGCTTTTCATTAGAAGGCATTAGGAGTGTTTAGTTTTAACTAACTCCATTCAAAAAGATCACTTTTGATTAGTTTATGACAGCTGTCATATCAGCATGCATTTTTTTTTTTAAATTTGGCAAAATTGATGTATTTTTGTTTATTGGAGTATTGTAAAGGATTTTATTTCAGGTTGGAAATTGCATTACTTTTGAGTTTGGGGATAGCCAGATACATCGGCGGAGCCAATTAAAATAGGTGGAGGGGGGGTGTCCAGGCAGTGTTGCCAACTCAAAATATTTTTTTGCACTAAATTAACCTCGAAAAAGTGTCAAAAAACTCCAAAATCCACTAAAAATAGCTAAAAATTAGCAAAAATTGCTAAAGAAAAGTTTTGTCAAAATGAAACCTTCTGGTGAGGTGTCAATTTTTTTTTAAATTTTTATATTTATTTCTGTCTTCCTGCCAGACTAGCCTCACCCGACACACACAGTTTTTTCTTCCTTTCTGCACGAATTACAAGAGTCGGTCTTGAAGAAGTTGGAGGGTGTCTGCTCCGCCACGGACCAGAAATAAGTGAATATATACACAAAGAGAAAAAGTTTGTCACAGGACTTCCAGTGCTGACATTTACATATGCAAATATGCTTTTCTAAAAGCAAATGAAATTTTATGTGAAGGAAACTTTTCCTGCACTTTGAGCATCCCTAAGACAAAGATTGTTTTTAATACTTTTTAAAAGCAGAGACATGGAAATCTTTTCTTTTTAATAAAATAAAAGATCCAATTGGTTCTCTGAACGAAGGTACTTATTTGCAGGTTCACAAAAAAGAGGAACAAATCCAGATAGCAAGAATCAATGCAAAATGTAGTCGAAATGAGGAGGGGAAAAACTCTGACAGTTTCGATGCAATGAGTTCAACATCAATGCTGCAACACTGGAACAATTCCTTTAAGGGGCACTTTCTCGCTTAACACCGGTAAGCTATCTATCTTTGAGCTGTTACGATGTCATTCAAACTATAAGTCCTGACGTGGCATCAGGTGTCGAGTCAAAAGTGAACCATCCTCACTCCTCATAATCGTCCACTTATAACCTACTAAGGAATGATTCTCATTTTCTTAAAATAGAATACGCTTCACTTAGAAAGATTTTTACATCTAGAAAGCAATTTTTCAAAGTATCTTGTGAGAATCAAGCAATCTTTGAACCAAGTGACAAAAATGTACCCAAGCTATCTATCTTCGAGCTGCTACAATGTCATTCAAACTATAAGTCCCGACGTAGCTTCAGGTAGCGAGTCAAAAGCAAACTGTCCTCACTCTTCATAATCGGCCACTTATATCCTACTAAGGAATGATTCAAGTAACCGTATGCGAAGTGTCTGGCACAGCAAAACCTGAGCCCGGATGTTCTAACAACACTGTCACAAAGTCTCTTCAGCTGTGGCTGGGCATAGGGCTCTGGTTCGATCTTGCGGTCCACACCATCACACAAAACTAAAAGAGTTCTCCCTCTTATCAATATAAATACAGTCTCACAGCGCTGTATATTTTCAAGCATGTGTGCCTATCGTGTTATGACAAGGGTTAAGGTCAAACAACAAATTATACACCGAGATGTGAAAAACGGATTAAAAAAACAATATTAAAATAAATGTTTTGTACAGAATAAACAAATTGGGTAACAAAACAGACAAACTCAGGGATTTTTTTGTGGGCAATAATTGTAGTTTTATCAAACAATAAAACAGGAAATACTCCGGGGATAGAAAATAGTCTGATTGACCGCTGAGATAAATTCTGGAGGAGAGAAATAATCCTATTTGAGGAAAATCAAATAGTGGGTTTCAAAATGTTCAAATGGTTTAAAAATGTTGATTTTGGTCCATAGCCTTTCGGAAAGGCAAAAGAAAGAAGAAGAAGAGCCTATATCTCCTCGAAGATCGTGTCTCCTGGGTGTCACCGGTTAAAAACACCACGTCAGTTCAGCTTTTGTGTCTCCATCCCATTCCACCGTAACTCCGATGGATTTACTCAAGAGTTATCTCCCTGCCATTCTCTCACATACAGTTTATCAAGAATTGTCTTCAAAGTATGCACTTAGTCTTCAACCATCAAAGTCATCTCTCAAATGCACTTTTTTTTACTTTTATTGTAAATAAAGATTCTACTTACTATCATACAGCCAGTGAGACAGGTTTTGCGACACAGAACAAGTCTCATTATTTGAGCAAGTCCCTTCTGTTGTATTGCTACTGCTGGCATCTACTAAAAGACAAAATAGATTATAATAATTTCACATGTAAAAACATTGTTAGCCATTTTATGACCATTCAAAAATTGCTAAAGAAATGGTGCTAAAATGCATTAAGTTTTGTCAAAATGAAACCGTCTGGTGAAGAGTCAATTTTTAAAAAGATTTTCTTTGAAAATTCAGACATTTTTTAATGATCACAGCCCAACTTTTTAATTGATCACTTCCAACACAGCATATATGGGTGGCAGTGATTCATAATTTTCCTTGGAATGCTAGTATTTCTTCTTTTTTATAATTTTTTTTTTTTTACACAGAAAAATTAGTATTTGAAATTAAATTCAAACTTATTTAGGAGTTCCTACACAAAGCTATTCTTGAAGATGTTAATATTTTTTAAGGAGACGTTTTTTCAGATTTTTCAAATCCATGTTCCATTCTACAAAATACATCAAAATTCTTTTTATTACCAATCAAATATTAATTACTCATTCAGACTATTGTTAAGATACAGCCCTGGAAAAGGAGTGAACTTTCAGCTCAGTTACTATAAGAGAGTGATATAAAAGAGAGAGCGATATAAAAGAGAGAGCGATATAAAGGAGAGCAATATAAAGGAGAGCAATATAAAGGAGAGCAATATAAAGGAGAGCGATATAAAGGAGAGCGATATAAAGGAGAGCGATATAAAAGAGAGAGCGATATAAAAGAGAGAGCGATATAAAGGAGAGAGCGATATAAAGGAGAGAGCGATATAAAGGAGAGCAATATAAAAGGAAAAACATTCAACACCATGACACATTGTTTTGGAAGAAGTTGCTGGCAAGAGCAGAGACAGACTGACAGATGTAGTTTTCTTTCTTTTGTTTTTTACCTGAAATCTCAGCCAGATGTTCCACTTCCATCATGAAATCATCCCTGAAGAATACGTAACCAATGATGGAGAAGAGGTAGATGAGAATGACAGCAAGAACTGCTGTTAAAATAATTGAGCGCCCATTCCTGGTGACAGATTTGATCACATTCAGCAGTGTTTCCTCTCGATAGACAACGTCAAGCAGCTAAAATAAAAGAAATGGAAAAGATGTAAGATAAATAAAAAATAAATGCAGTAATGAAGTATCCAAGGATTTTTATGTATTGATTTTGAATCAATACATACAAATTGTTGATTTTAAGTCAATACATACAAACTATTGATTTTAAGTCAATACATAAAAATTGTTGATTTTAAATGATACAGCACCAAAAGATAAACATGTAAATTTGGGAAGATACCATTTTATGATCAATTTACTTTAAATCTGGCTTAAATTATGATCAATAACAAAAACTTACATTTGAATTTTGGGTCAAATTGTGATCTCAGGACTAAATATGAATTTTGGGTCAATTTGTGATCTCAGGACTAAATATGAATTTTGGGTCAATTTGTGATCTCAGGACTAAATATGAATTTTGGGTCAAATTCCAAAATTTATATTTATTTTGATTCAATAATCAATAATAAATGAAATAAGAAAAGATCTTACTAGTAAACTGTAAAAAAATTCATGAACGCACAATCCAAGTACGCAAAGTAAAAGATAAAGGATGTAGTAAACAAGCTCAAAGTCCATCAGCAGATGTTTAAATGACCGAGTGAACGTTCCTCTGTTGCCCATCAGACTCACAATGAAGATGCCTTTGTTTAATACCTGAAAAACAAAAAAGAAATCATTTGTCATCAAATGAAGAACTTTCCAATTGTTTTTATAAGAAAAGTCAAGTAATTACAAAGTGTTAGTAGTAGGGGGGACCGGGCTAGTTGGACCGCGGGGGAAGCCTAAGCACTTTTCAGTCATTTTGGTCACATGGTTAAGTCACATGATCACCTGCCTTCTTGCACTGGAAATCTGGCACATACGTGTTGCAGACTGGCAAGGTGAATGCTAAAAACTGATATTGATCATTAGAAGTAAACTTGTTGAAGATTTGTTCGGATCAGGTTTCAGAGCTAGTGAACGGTATCAGTCAGACATGCACAGCTCTGAGCAAAACCTGCATATCAAAGGTATCGTTGGGGAGTGATGCTTTGTCTCTATCCGGTGAGAGTGGTAACTGTCACTCAACAAAATAAACATGTCATACGCCATACCAACTTACCCCGACATGGGGGAAAGTTGGCACCTGTGTCACTAGGTCAGCTATGAGCCAAACTGTTATGTCACTATAGTTTTGCCATTTATTGATATCACATATTTAAGATATTGATGCTCAATTTAAACCATGAATGATTGGTTGATTTGTTTGTTTAGAGGCATAACAAGCCTTGATGGATCATTTAATTCTTTCCTCCCTGACAGCCATGTTTGATTACTTCCCTGACTGTTTGCTCTCACAATGTGCCTGTGTGCCCTTAAACTAATTTAACAGCCTGTGGCTGAACAAAAAAAAAATACAAAGGGCAGTAGATAAATTGCTATATCTTTTTTAATATTAAATGTATGCTTACTAAATTTTCAGTGATTATTTCCAACGTATCACTTCCAAGTCCAGTGAAATAAAACCAGCAAAAAGTTAATTTAAAAAGGTATTATTATTGATTGGCATGATTTAAATTTGTGCATGATTTAAATTTAAAAGATTTTTTAGTAATTTTATTTTGTTGCCCGGGAAATAATGCAAATACAAGATCACGCTTCTACATGTGATCAGGGCATGAGTGAAATTTATGATCACGCTGAGAGGCATTATCAGGGAAGAAAGAGTTAATGCCGAAATCAGTTTAAACTTCCGAAAGTCAGAGGTTTTTAAAAAAAATTTTTTTTTAAAAATAGAGTCTTGCAACTTTGGTGAATGGTCTGCAGGGGATGCAGTCAGTGCATTCTAGGCCCGGGCCCTTGTTTGGAGGGGTCTTACCACTCTGCAGGGGATGCAGTCAGCATATTCTAGGCCCCAGCCGACAGGGCCAAAACCATGAATGGTTCCTCTAACACTATCAAAATATTCTCCACACTGATTTGAGTGCAAAAGGGGGCCAACTAACCCCGGTCTCCCCTAATACTTTTTTTTCTATACTAAAATATGCACAAAACAATACAAACTATTTCAAATTACTAAAAGTTTTGTCCAACATGAAAATGGGCAGTTAAACAGTTTGCGGTAGTTTCAGCAAAAGGAATTACATTTTATTCCTCATAGCCTATGGAACTAACGTGGATGTGTTGATGATGTATGTAGTTTGCGTACAACAACACTTGGTCGTTGCTAAAACTCACAAAGTCAGTTTGATATGATGATCAGAATAATAATCAGGTTTAAAAAATCAGTGCAAGGCATGAACCTAAATTGAACTGTAACAATTAGTAAAGGCATTTGAGAGTCCTTCAAGGGAGACCCATCAGACCCCTTCAAGGGAGACTCATCAAACGATGGATGTAATTGAACTGAAATGCAGGCTATCTGCTTGTCTAAGTTATTTTGGTAAAGATTATACTGAACTAGAAAAATCAAATCAAAAAATACTTTCTTTTCAAAAACAGTTTAGAGAATACCTTAACATTGGTTTCAACTTTAGTCTACAAAGACAGGATATATTTGGATGATAATATCAAAAGATTAAGAATATCACTTACATTAAGAGCCCCTAATAGCCAGAGTGTTGGTTCTAATCCGACAGAGTATATTAGCCGTAAAATAGTTGACACTATCAGAGTTCGAATTCCTGAAGGCCGAGGGACCATAATGACTATAATTAATGATACGACCATAGCTGTCCAAACAAGTCCCGAGAGACGGGAATCAAGTTCTGCTGTAAGAAAGAAAAGAAAGAAAAAAAATTAAATAAATTAAAAAGTTATTTTTACATAATCTTAAAACAAGATATGTAATTAATAATCTTTGAAGTAACTTTTAAATTAAAATTACTATTTTCAAAAAAGAAAAAAAAAATCGTGCGGTTTCCAGCTAGTAAATGTATATAGCAGGATATCCGTAATCATGAGACAAATGAATGAAAAATAAATCCTCTCTTCTTCCTGTTCTGCTTCTCTCTTCCTACCCTATTACCTTACCTTTCTCTTGAAGCATTCAGTTTTGTCAGTGTTTCACCATAACAATCCACTTCCTTTCATTCTCTAACTCTTTCTCTCTTCCATTTCACAGAAGCAAACATAGCATCTCCCCTCTCTTTCACTCTCTTTTTTTCACCATGACGATGGCTCATTCCATTATTAATTAAAGGGGTGCTGAGGCTGTCACCAACGGAGCTATTAATTAGGCGCTCAATAGAAACCGTCACTTGACCAACATCTTTTGGCAGCATGTCGTGTTGGGGGTGATCAATTAAAAATTTGGAGAATGGGTAATCAATGAATAAGTTACTTCTCTTGCCTTTTGTTGACCAGTGATCAATAAAGAAGTCTGAATGTTCAAACAAGTGTGAATGCTGCCGAACACAAACTAAGGGGTCAATTTAGCATAAACTTATATTGCAAATTGACCCCTCCCCCCACTAAAAACCTATTTAATGGGAGATCTTTGTAGACATAATGAGGAGTCAATATTTAAATTTTCAGCCCACTAGCTCCATTGGTGCAGCCTGTATACATCATATATACAATATCGCCCATAAATAAGTACACCCCTACCACTATGTTATAGAAAGTTAATTGTCTTCTAAACCAAACATAGCAGGATTTTATTATTTCTAGCGGAACATTACACAATCAAAACAGATATTATCAGATATTATTTATGACCAAACTCTGCAGCATTGAAACCAAAAATATGAATATGTTGCCATCCAAAGATGAGTATTTTTAGTTTCAATGCCTAGGTGATCTCTCTCTCTCTGCTTCTGAGGCGCCTCTGTGGCTGGTTTTCCAGCCCACCACCTGCAGCTCAGGGTTTAGTCAATATCCTGTTTATGACTTTCAACACAAATAAATTTTTCATACATTATTAAATATCTCTGAATTTTGGTAACACTAGAATTACTTACTAAGCCCCCAAAATGTTTAAATTTAATGAATGGATAAAAGAGCAGTTAAAAAAAAGTAAAAGAAAAGATCTACTCATACTTTCGACAATTTATTATAATAATCTTACAATGATGGAAATAAAAGATAAAGCAGCCTACCTTTAGTAGATTGTTCAAATGGATAGAAAAAGGCCACTAGCAGATTCATAAGAACAGCCAAATTGAAAGAAATGCTCCCCCAAAGCAGCATGTGACTGCTGAACCAGAACAGTAGGGAATTGGCTGAAAAAAGAAAAATACTTGTATATAACAGCACCAATAAAATGCATTTCTAAAAGATAAATCCAACAGAATGTCTTTAATTCTTATATTCATAAACAACTTGTAATTGACAGGGGGAACTCTTCAATGAATGGCATACAAAATAGTGGAACTCTTCTGAAATCACCAAATGATCTAAGGAAGAAAAACATTTTTTTAAATCGCCAAATGATCTAAGGGAGACAATTTTAATCAAAAGTTATTTCTCTTGAAATTCTATTTTCTTTGTATGGATTTAAGAGTTAAATCACAATACAACATGGGTGTATTGGAACTCTTTGGTTAAGGGAAGGACAAATTTTACAGATTAAAAACACAAGTATTAATTTCCAATAAAAAGTGTTTATCAACCAACGACATACAATCAGTACAAATCACACAAAATTCAATGTAAAAGAAATACTGTTTCCTGCCTTTCCAAAAATGCAAATTGTCCAAATTTTCCCCACTGTTTTACTCGAATTTAGGAGAGCAGTTGCCCTCTGGCTCATGCGCCTACACAAGTACAGACTTGTAAAGATAAAGATTTTGAGTTTCATGTAAAAACTCAATCTAATAACTATAAAACTATTACAAAAGAGACTATTATATATTAGTCATTAGAAAAGTATGTTAGAATATACTTGTATATTTTGGTGGACAAAGCAACTTTCAGGTAAGACAAGACCCCAATTTCAGTCTTTGTTTCATGGATTTAGTTTAGACACTGTTTTTGTTTCATGGATTTAGTTTAGACACTGTTTTTGTTTCATGGATTTAGTTTAGACACTGTTTTTGCACTGGCCTATACAACAACCCAATTTTTTCGGGTGTTTTTTATGATACTTCAAGTGTCGTCTTATCCACTGAAATATAGAATATATATGCAGAGGGAGATATTGATATGTCTATTTATAATTTGTGAAAATGTTAGTTATAAAACATTGCCATTATCAACAAAAATGCTAACAAACCTCGTAATTGTCTTTGCCACTTCATTTCAGCAAACATGTCCTCGTGTCTCTCAAAGAAATCTGCCACCTTGCTTCCTTGGTCATCTCGTTCAGCAGTATAATAAACTTTGTTTTTGGTTTCATCAGTTAGATATTCGCAGATTTCTGGGATGGGGAAAACAATTCTTTCCAAGGTCCTATCATTTCTCACAATCTGAAAAAAATTAATTTTTAGATGTACTAATTAATTGAAATAGTTAAAATAAAATATTAAATGAATAAAATATTAAATAAAATTACATTAAATATTAAAAATTAATTTTTAGATGTACTAATTGAAATAGTTAAAATAAAATATTAAATAAATAAAATATTAAAAATTAATTTTTTGATCTACTAATTAATTGAAATAGTTAAAATGAAATATTAAATAAAATTAAATAAAATATCAAAAATTAATTTTCAGATGTACTAATTAATTGAAATAAAATATTTAATAAATTAATTAAATAAAATATAAAATAAAATATTAAAGATTCATTTTTAGATGTACTAATTAATTGAAATAATTAAAATTAAATATTAAATAATTAAAACATTAAAAATTCATTTTTAGATGTAGTAATTGAATTAGTTAAAATAATAAATACTCAAATATAACAGACTTTCCTTCTAGAGATGTATCCCAGGATTAAAAAGGATCGAATTAACAAAGAACAATACCAAAAGATAATTAAGAATGTTACTGATAAAAAAGGTAAAAGAAATGTCTAATTTGCGAAAAGATACATAAAGAATAATCATTTTTACTCACTTCAATTTGTGCTGTGTGTTTAGCATAGAAATCCAAGGCTTGATCTCCATAAATGTCTTTACCTGTTGGTTTCAGTAAACTGGCTAATTCTTTATTGTGTTGTGATAACTGGGGAGAAAATTGATAATCTTTATAAGCTATCCAGATGAGGACATTTTTGGACGACATGTAAAATTATTTGAAAAATCAGTAAATCGTTTAAATTTGAAAAATAATTCTGTGAACAAGAAAATTGGTTCTGAATCTAATTCAATTATTTAAACAGCCTTAAACAATGATTCATTTGGAGTTCAGTCATTTTTAGGGAGAAGAGCAGTAAAAGAATACGTAAAGGGATTAGGAAAAAATAAAAACATTTGATTGGTTAAGAGAGGAATAGAAAACTTTACAATGTGAAATACTGGGTTATATTAAAATATTAACCAAGACCCAACAGTGAAAATAGTATAGACAAATGAATGGAGAGAATTATTGTATTTGAGGACAGATAGGATGTATATAAGACACATTTTTGCTTCATTCAAAGGATTAATTATACTAAGGCCATCTTTCGAAATAGGAGACTGTTACATTTTCAGAGATTTTAACCTTTGGCGATTTCTGCTACAGAAGACCAATCGCATGAAAATCTCCAATAGAAACTTGTTTCTGTGGAGAATTCTTTTTTTTGTTTAGAAAGATGGGTTTTTTTTAAAGATTTTTATTAATACAATGTTTACTCAGCTTAGTTGTGGTCATTTCTGAATTTAAAAGTTTTTAATTAAAATTTACGAAAGAGCACGAATACAGATTAAACTTACGTAGTTGTTTTTTTAAGACACTTATTATTTTTTTACAAAAAAAACACCTTTACACTAGCAATTACAGAGTTCTGTTGAACCACAGTTCAGCCTTATTGTTGGAACATCCCTGCAAGGGTGCGACAGACCCCCATAGCTAGCTCAGGCATCTGTCAGGAGAAGGAGACACTGCCAAACCTACGACCTACCGGCTCTACTCCTATCCGCGCTACTCTGGTGGCCCATAGGATGTAACCCCCGTAAAGGGTGGGGGACGATCCTGGGCAGGTTGCACTTCACCTTAAAACTACACTGCTCAGGCTGGAGGTTTACTTGGCACATTGGCCCCGCCATCTATGGTCCAAATGCTGTGGAAAAACATTCCCCCAAATCTTTGTTCACTAAGCCAAGCCATTCATTCATATTTAAATCAGATTTTAGAAACAGGAACACCATTGAATGCAACTGGTCCAAGACTCATTTTCAGTGTTCTTTTTCGCAGCACTAGCACCACGTGGAATTGTTTGCTGAAAATGATTACTGATTTTAATTTAAATTTACGAAACTAAAAAATAAATATAAGTATGTCTTAAAAACAACTATGTAAGTTTAATCTGTATTCGTGCCCTTTCATAAATTTAAATTAAAAACCTTTAAATTCAGAAATGACCTCAACTAAGGTGAGTAAACATTGTATTATTAAAATTCTTTTTTTAAAAATCGTTGCAAACAAGAAACCAGTTTCTAAAGCAGGAGATATTTACGCGATTGGTCTTCTGTGGTTGAAATCACCAAAAATGTAACAGTCCCCTGTTTCGAAAGATGGCCTATATTAATTATATCCTGAAATGATGGCAGGTATAAATGAGGTTCCAATACTCAAATGAGTGTTTTCTCAGCATTGTAAATGCTATGCTTATGTATAAGATCTATATTTCAATGTAACTGTTTTATGCAGTGTTGCCAACTTAAAAAATATTTTCACACTAGTTTGATTGCCAGAAAGCTCTAAATTGTTTTTTAAATAGCCAAAAATGGCCAAAAATCTCCAAAATGTTTTATGCGCAGTGCTAATTTAACGCTTTTTGCACTTCCAAAACAAGAAACGCGCTGAATCTAGCGCAAAACGTACTAAACGCTGTATGAATTATTTACCTGGTGAGCTAGAATGAAGATGTTATGGCCAACTGCCTTGGGGGAAGCCTCTCCCTCATCCCTGCATTCATCTTCATCATCTACTGTATCTTCTGAATGGAAAGCAAGTTTTGCAACGTCGACCTGGAGTTATTAAAGCAAAGATTCATTTAGCAAGAGTCAAAGTTAAAAAGGAATGAAAATTCTCCCATCACAATTTCAAATAAACCATCGATAGTCACATTTCTACATCACAAGGAAAGCTGTTCAGAAAGAAAAATGTATTAGAGTTTACAAACACCAAAGAAATTGATAAAATGTTTTTTTTTAAATTGTGAAACAAATCAGATCAGAAGAATTCAAGTTTATCTTTTAATCTAAAGTTATTTTTAAAAATTTTTTAATTCTGTAACATATAGCAACCACAAGTCAAGTTTTAATGTAATTATGGAGAAATATATATATTTCCTAGATTTTCTGTATTATATAAAAATATTGGGCAAAGTTGGATGATTTAATCATCAAAAATGGATTGCATCATAGGGACTGATCCCTGCTAAAGAATTTCTTTTTACTTTTGTGCTAAGCTGGCAATGACTGTTTAAGTTTTAGTAAAAAACGATTATTTTATTTTATTTATTAAATCAAGTATTGTAAACCATTTTTATTAATTTTTGACTGCTATTTACCCTCATCTTAATTTTTAGTAGTTTTTTTTTAAGATTACAATGTGTAAAATGGTTTAACAAATAATAATAGCTTTTTTACTAAAACCAAGTTGTAATTAAAACTAACTAAAAGTTAAGATGAAGGTAAATAGTAGTTAAAAATTAATAAAAATGGTTTACAATACTTTATCTAAATAAAAATTAAATAATCAATCGCTTTTTTTACTAAAACCAAAACAATTACACTGCTGTGCCGGCCTTACTGCAATTGTAATTTAACAAACTAAAAATTAGGATGAATTTAAATAGTAGTCAAAAATTAATAAAAATGGTCTCAACAAGTAAAAATATGATTATCATACGGTATATCAAAAATAATTTTAATGAGCAGATTTTAAAAAATTATTCATATAAAGAGTGAAGCTCTTACTTCGTTCGCTCCTACTTTGGACAACTCATATTCCGAAGCTTCACCTGTAATTGTTCCCAGATTGGACAAAGCTCCCAGATTGTCCATTTTCTTGGAACCCCTCTTGAGCAAAAGAGCTTCACCTGTACCATCGATAATTGACATAAAAAACACCACATTTTTACTTTTTATCGCTAGACAGTCAAGTTTACAATACTTGATTTAATAAAAAAGTTTTTTAAAAATAAATTGTTTTTTTTACTAAAACTCAAACAGTCATTGCCATTCCGGCTTAGTACTAGAGTAATTAGACATACTGTGTAAGTATGAAAGTAAAAAAAATGTTAGCTTTAGTGTTGATTGGTCAAATCAGTCCTTATGATGCAATCCATTTTTGTCAGTTAAGTTGTCCAACTTTGCCAAAGATTGAATAAACACGTTTTTAGATTTTTAATTAAATCTAGATAGCTACTATAAAGTCATAAACATTAATTTCATAAATAGCAATTGTTTTTTATAATGGTGTATGAAGTTGTCAAGACTTGGTTGTTATCAAAAACAGAATTTCCCAGCTTGGTTAAAAAAAAAAAAAATTTAATGGTATTTGTATTCCGATTTGAGATTTCTTTCTGAATTCTTTTTTATTGAGAAATATTTTTCCGTTTTTTCTTTTTCATACATTCATGCATACGGTCATAACAGAGAGGAGGTAATTGAGCCTGGATCCACCCTCAAAATTTAACCACTTCTTCTGTAGCCTATTGTCCACCATTCCCCAATTTCATTGAGAACTTTTGGAGATATTGTGTGGACAAACATGAATTTATAACTGACATAGGGGAGGTAACTGGGCATGGATCTGCTGCAGAATTGAATCACTTCTTCTGTAAACCTATTTGCTTGCTACCCTTCCACTAAATTTCATTGGAATTCAC
>VCCN01005748.1:2461378-2489267 GCA_006491835.1 Architeuthis dux
TCCACAGAGGAATTGGTCCAGGTACTCAAGAGTAGAGGCTAATCGTAAGAAAAAAAAGATTTTGTTTCCATCTCTGATTTGTTCGATAAACAACAAAGGAGTCGAAAGAGAACGAACCTCCATAACCATGTCTTGACTCTTTCGAATATATTGTCCTTCAGCTTTAACAATTGTTTGAAGAAACTTTAGATACGGAACATGCCTCCCATGCGTTTCAATACAGTGCACAAAGTGTTGAACAATGCGCTCGTCAACCTCATTACACAAAACCGCATTATCTTGGAAAATAGCTTTCATCGTTTGGGCTTCCAACAGCTGAAAAGACAAAAGTACAAATTGGAAAAATCAAAAAGACTAGCAATCCAAGGGAAATTTTGAATCATTGCCACCTAGGGAAAATCTTTATATAATTAATAGATTACAAGTTACAGACATTTTCATCAACACTCTTAACTCAGATTTTGTCCATTATATCTGATAACCAGTTAACGGGGTCTGTTTTAACAATTCTGATATTGGTCATACCAAATTTAACTACCAATTTTCTTATTAGTTTAATGTCACCCAAACTAAACTGAAGCTGGCTTAATGGTGCAATTAACTGCTGTCAAAAAAAAGCATATTTCAAGTACATTTATGTATAAATACTAAATGATTGAATAATAAACTAATCATTCAAAAAAGAGAGCATAACAACTTTTCAACTTGAATTTGACAATATTTTTGTACTTTATAACATAATTTAACAAGAAGCTAAATAAAATAAAAGTATAAAAATGATATTACTGTGATCTACCGATAGATCGGCCATGGGCGGTTATTTTAGGTAGGCATTTATTTGGGGGTCAAGTTTTTGTAGATGCAAATTTGAAAGCTTCTATGTTTTAGTGCACTTTAGTATAAAAAAACTGGACAACTTGAATACGCATATAATAATTAAGATATCAAGTCTGAAATATCTGTCAATTCATTGTATAAACAAAAAGTTGCTTCAAAGAAATTAATTCGCTCGATACTTCTTCACTATTACTGAATGAGTTTGAAAACAAACAAGTTATATTATTTATCTAGTACAAAACTTAAATTATTTTTTGTGTTTGCAGGTACTAAATACAGTCTATATAATATATAGACTGTATTTAGTATATATATGTTCAGCTCACGTAGCAACTTAAAAAGAAAAAACTGTCCAAAGAAGTATCAAATATGATTAAAACGAGCTGCCGATTGATAGTGAAGTGAATAAAAACAGGTGAGTCGTAACTTTTATTGTTTTATGATGCTCAATTTAGCATGTGTCGTGGTGGAGAATGAAGAGTGGGAGAGAGATAATGAGAGCCGACAGACTGTTCCCAACAGGGAAACTGGGCCCTGTGCTCCCAGGCCCAGCTGCTATCTGCCTCTCCACTTCCTGGGGGTATCTCTCTTATCAGGTTTGAACGCCCATGCTGATTTTCCAGCCACCACCTGCAAGTTCAGTCAATATCCTTTTTATGACTTTTGAACACCAGATGTGTTTTCTGGTCACGGACACCTTGCAGTTTTCGTTGATATCCTGTTTATAACTTTCAACACCTGTGGGGGGTCAAATCTGTGACCTCCACCCACAGCTGCCTAAATATCCAACAAGCAGTTGTGATGGCCTTTGAATAATGGCCCTGGGCTATTATTTCGTCCATTTTTTCCACCCAAATTTGGCAGTTTTTCCATTTTACAGCCCTGGGCGATCTTACGGTAGACCCTGGTAATAATAATTTTCATAAATCTTTAAAAAGTGTCCAGTTATTGAAAAATATCTATAAAGCCGCACTATTTACATGTCATATCTTCAATCATCAACTGAAAATAAATTCAACTAAAATATATAGTCAATATTAAGTCCATTTGTCTCAATGTTTAAAAGGATTCCAAATATTTTTTGTAGGAGAAAAAATACTGAATTGTTTTTCTTTTATTTGGCGGCATTTACTTACACCAGGGTTGAGGAATAAGTCCACCTCTTTATGCAACAGAGTCTGATTGGCTGGGTTCCCTAGACAAAAACTCTGCAAGAACTCATGGGCAAGTTTCATTATTTCTTGCATGCGCACATCTTGGTTCTGAAAATAAAACAGAAAATCTTTAAAAATCATAAAAAGATTTATAAAATAATTAGGGGTAAATATTTAAAATATACTTTAGTTTAAACATTAACACCTTTCCTTATGAGAAAAAGTATAATAGTTAAAATTTGTCCAACCAAATACATGGTTACTGTTAAATAAGGGCACATTAACTATTTTAAAAATTAAAAATACTGGATTGTAAAAGAGTATATAACATTTTTATGTTAAATTTCACAGACATTTTTTTTTAAGAGATCCCAAATTTAATTGGGAATTAATATATATACCTATATATTTATATTGAAATGTACTTATCTGAAGGTATAATGGTTATATAGATACTAAGCATATGAATTATATTCTTGTTTTAATATAAGGATCTATATGAAACTGACAGGATCATAATGACAAAAGGCACCCCAGAATTGATAGAATTCAAAAGGACACATATTGACTATTCACTGGATGACGTCACCTCATACATCAGCAATCTCACAAAGATAAACAAATACAGCAATGGGTAAACAGATATAAATACCCGTTGCTGTAGAATTATGGTCCAAGTCGTGATAAAAAACAACTAAAACTTAAGATGAAGGTAAAAACTAGTCAAAATTAATAATAAAAATATTGTGTTGCAATACTTCATCCAATAATAAAAGATATTGTGTTGCAATACTTCATCCAATAATAAAAATATTGTGTTGCAATACTTCATCCAATAATAAAAATTAAACAAATCATATTTGTTCATGTTTGTAAGACTGTTGACGTACAAGGTAATGTCATCCAGTGAAGAGTCAAAATGGGTCCTTTTCAATTCAATCAATTCTGGGGTGCCTTTTGTTAATATGATCCAAAATACAAAATTAGAATTTATAACAGACTGCGAAAACATTTGCAAGCTAAAGGCAATTAGCCTAGAAAAGAATGTGGGACAAATTTATGCTAATTTACAAGTCTGGTAAGACAAAATATTAAAAATTATTTAAATTGATTTAAAGTTTGATCTTCAAATGTTTTTTCTTTCTTACAGTTACTTACATAATGGCTACCAATTGTCTAACCAACACAAGTATCAATATCTGTTAAATTTTAAAGCAATAGTGTTTTCTTATTTGAAACAACACATTCTATAAATGGAAGCAATATCAGCAACAGAGGCCATTTTGACACCAAAAGGTGAAAAGAGAAAGCAACACTACCAAAACAATACCTGTAACATGCTAATGTTGTATGTATGGTGACTTATTGAGACACTTACTTCATAGGAGAAAATATAAGCTTTACTTAATGTAGATAAACCAAATTTAATAAATTGTTTATAAAACAGTTACTGCCTAAAGCAAAGGTTATCAAAACTTCATAAATTGAAGTGATTATTTTATAATTTGATTAAATTTTCTAAAGTTGGGTAACAATATAAGAAAACATCCACTTTTTTCTTTGTTTCTGATGAATTACTTCAGTACATTTTGAATGTTATATTCAGATCTACATAAAACAGAGAACATAAAGCACCTAAAATATATAACATTCTTTAGGGCAGCCAGGATGTTGAAAATGGTCTAAACAGCCGTAACATGTACATCAGAAGGCATAGACCAATACACATGGTGGAACTACGTCCATAAAAATGTTAATTTTAAAATGTTAAGGTTTTTTTTTTAAATTTGAAATTTTAGAATTTTAATATTTTATAACATCTAGGACAGTGAAATGGAAAATACTTTTCATTTTCATAGTTTATTCCTAAAAAAATATAAGTAACTTTCTTAGACTTTTAAAAATTCACTGAATGTCACACTGAAATCAGATTGTGTCTTTTTTTTTTTTTTTTAAATAAGCATTAGGAGAAAGGTAAGTATAGTTTGGTAAATGTTACCAAAGTGACATCCTCAGAGAGTGGCAGTGGCATAGCAAGGGTTCTCAGTGCCTGGGTGGAAAGACAGCTCCCGGGGCTGACTGCCACTACTTGCTACAACTCTGGAGAATGAATTTGAATTTCAAACAGAAAAAGCAAACTGAAACCAGTAGGCTGAGATTTGATCAATTGATATTTGCAGTTTGAAATTTAGAACAGCAAAATCTCTGGAAAAGTTGGTCCAAAGTAAGAGCAATCAAAAATAGGGTTCAAGTATAGTCCTTGTCCAATCTTATCTCAGACTATATAATTTATATAATGAAAATAAATAATATGAATTTCTAATATTGGCAAACTTTGAGCACCATCAGCAGCTTAGAACTGAGCAAAGAGTTGGATTTGAGTAAAAGTATTTTTATTAAATATTAAACACTGGATGAAATTTGTTAATATAGACTTCTACTGACTACCAAACTAGTTTTAGGGTGCACAAAGCTACAATTTAGAGTTCCAATCAAAATCTGTCAGAAATTTCAAAAGCCTGAATAATCAACAAGGCTTCTTTAAACAATATCCTAGTCAAGATGTTTTTGTTTTTTTGTGGTGATTACAAAATCAATATCCATCAAAATCTCTATATTAATCTAAGAATGAATAGGAAATTGATAAAAAACCTATTTCACATTTTTTAAATTTGACCAGGCACAAATTATTCAGACTTTCTAGAAAATTCTTTCTCTTCTTTTCTCATCTTTCCCTGAACCTTTCTTTACTTCTGTCCTCAAAGATTCTTCTATTTCAAGCTAACTTGTATACCCAACAATGTTGGTTTTTAAGGTACTAGAACAGTGGTTCCCAACTGGGGGGAATCCCCACCTCCAGGGGGAAATTGGGTAGTCCAAGGGGGGAATAAGACTATAAGGTAAAAATAAAGGTCCAGTCTAGAGATAGGATTTTCTGCACTATCAAGTCAAAGGCTTGAAATAAGCTCCAAGTTGAGAATGATTTAAGATGTGCTCTCTCACTAATAGACCCACAAATCAAAGAACTAGTTGCAAAAAAACAAGAACAGAGATCACATTGATGTGTATATCAGTTGCGATAGAATTCTTTTTTTATTTTGTAATAAATTGGAATTTAAAATGATGTGTTCTAATTATTTTCACTTGCTTTCTTTGAGTAACAGATACACAGCAGCAGCTGTACAATTATAAAATTGAACTAATTTTTAGTATGAAGCGTAAAATTAAAGATTATACGTAAAATAAAGTTATTTGAAATTATTCTTCGTTGCAACTTAATACATGGAAGGGGGGAATACTAAAAATCATAATGACAAAAGTGCAGAATGACTCGAAAAGTTTGGGAACCACTGGTATAGAAGGAACTTCTGAGCAGATGACATCTTTTATGAAGTTTAGTTTTTATGACTTCAGAACCAATTATTTTATATGTGTTTAAAACATTCTGAAGAAAATGTGATCAAATTTAGCTTTTTCTTATTCTCCAAAAAGACCTTTTTCTTTACTGTCTAGTTTCAGCAGAATAAATTCAATTTGCAATATTTTGAATGAAATGTTTAAAACCAAAGTTAGTTAACCAGTAAGCATTGCACAAAATGGTGAAGTAATTTATATCCACTCACATTCAAGACTTTTTTTTAAAAATTTTATTTATCACACAGCAAAAATAAGATTTTTTAAAAAGTAGGGTTTTAGAAAAGATCTTTAAAGAGATCAAACTACATGCAAAGAATAAAAAGATGGGGAAAATGTTATATAATGATCTTATGTAAAACTACAATATTTTATTGGAAAGATTCTTTTTAACTTCAGCATAGTTCAATTTAAGTACCCCTCAATTTTATTAAGAAAGCACAAAATTCCAATTCATAATCACATAATTATACTGAAATATATAACATAAGAGACTTCTGAAATTAAAAATTAAAATTCAGAAAAAAAACAAAAAAATTCATGAATTTTATGCATATGCAAACCATTTTCCCTGCTTAGAAGAAAAACAAGTTTATATAATCATTAAGATTGGAAAATTCGTTTTGGATTTTAGATCTTAGAATTCTTAGAGATGAATAATTAAAAAAAAGAAGTACTTCAAAATATTAGTAGAACATTTCTTCTGGAAATTTCTGGAATAAATGATAACAGTCCAGCATGCATCATTAATTCAAATGCAAAACACCCGTATTAACCAATCAAAAGCAAGAGAATTCACACACGCACACCACAACACAGCTCTATCACCTCAGGACTTTCGTTGACTGAATACTCGTTGTCCGAAAACTCCATATTATCCTCTTCAACAAAGTTTCGAAAAGGCAGAGGTTGATCGTGAGCCAAATGGATTTCATTAGACTCCAACTCTCCTCCATCTGCAATTTTAGGTGATGCACTTCGCTGGGGTTCCTCAACCTCCTCATTTTGAAAATCAATCTCTTCTCCATTTTTAACTTGCATTTGCTTTACAGGATATACCTGAACATATGCATTTAATTAGGATAGAACAAACATCAGCAATAAACATGCACTAAATAAATAAATAAAAATGGCAAAGTAGAACGACTTAACCGTTAAAAATGCATCGCATCATAAGGACTGATTTGACTGATCACTGCTAAAGAAGCTAACATTTTTTACTTTCATACTAAGCTGGCATGGCAATGACTGTTTGAGTTTTAGTAAAAAATGATTATTTTATTTTATTTTTTATTAAATCAAGTATTGTAAACCATTTTTATTAATTTTTGACTGCTGTTTACCCTCATCTTAATTTTTAGTAGTTTTTTTAAAATCACAATGTGTAAAAAGGTTTACAATGAATGAATAATAATAGCTTTTTTACTAAAACCAAGTTGAATTGTAATTTAAAAAAACAGCTAAAAGTTATGAAGGTAAATAGTAGTTAAAATTAATAAAAATGGTTTACAATACTTTGTCTAAATAAAGATCAAATATCACAATGTGTAAAATGGTTTACAATAAACAAATAAAACAATAACACTGCCGTGCCGGCCTTACTGAAATTGTGATTAAACAAACTAAAAATTAAGATGAATGTAAATAGTAGTCAAAAATTAATAAAAATGGTTTACAATACTTGATTTAATAAAAAAAATAAAATAAAATAATCATTTTTTTCTAAAATTCATACAGTCATTGCCATGCCAGCTTAGTATGAAAGTAAAAAATGTTAGCTTCTTTAGCAGTGATCAGTCAAATCAGTCCTTATGATGTAATCCATTTTTGACGGTTAAGTCGTCCTACAAAAAAAACTAACCTATCAGGCTGTTCAACAAATTTTCAAACTTTATCATAAACTTGACATTTTTACTATTTTTTTAATTGATGGTATTTTTTTTAATGGATATTTTATTTTCAAATAAGATTTTTGAGTCAGTGAAAAATTCCATTAATATTTTGTACTTTTTAAGGAAAACACGGAAAGCTTTTCAATTAATTATTTTTTATGTTTTATTCTTGTATGAATTCAAGCTGGGCCAAAATGGAACCAACGATTTGAGGAATATAAATTTGTTGTTTGTTTATACAGTATTTGGTTACATTTGTCAATATTTGTTTCTGTAATAAAACTATTTGTTTTCAATTGATTTTTCACGCTAAAACTGTCCGAAACAAAAAAAATCATCATTGCATCAAAAATAAAACGAGAAATATCTGAAATGCAATATAATTCAATGAAAAAGTTATAAATATATATAAGAAGTGTATACATTAATTATAAACACTATAGTCTGCTTTCTTTCTTCATCTTTTTCTTTCTTGTTCTTTCTTGTTCTTTCTACTTTTATTATTTCGAGAATTGATTTAAAAAAGAATTTATATGACGTAGTGTGACATAAAAAGAAAAGAAAAGAAAATTCCTCTTTCTTCGCCTACTCTATCATTCTTTTCTCATGAACACTATTAACTGATTCAAAAAAGAGAACTGTCGACTACAGTCACAGTTAATAATAGAATGATGACAATCCGCCATTGTTCTTTGTGTACTTCAATTTAGCAACTATATTTTTGGCATCAGTACTGTCTTTAAAAATTTTAATTTTGTTTACTAAAATTATTAAATGAAGCAAACAAGATTCTTTTTTTTAGTCAAGACCAGCAGAGCTACTAGTACTACAAGCCCATCGTACAAATTTGTACTGAAATAAAGCTTTTGGACTCTGAAATACAAATTCAAAATTACTCTTAGTATCTAAACCCTCTACCTCATTTATTTAAAGTTTCCCCCTCAAAAATCAATTTAATAATATATCTGCAGCATTCTTAACCAAGTCACAGAGATTTATTATTTATGTTATGACTGACTTCTATTAATTGTAAAATTGTAAATTGTTAATGAACAGAGGGGGGTGGGTAAATTACTATGCTTTATCAAATTAGGAGAATCATAAATTTGTCTGGTATAAATAATTATGAAATATATTTCTTTGGTGACCGTAATACATTTTCACATATAATTTTCAATATTCGCAGTATATACCAACTTTACATTTCTGTATGTATAGATCAGGGGTTGGCAACCTTTTTGCCTCTGTGGGCCAGATAGCATATTAATGAGTGAACGGTTGGCCAGAAAAATGCCATCAAAAGCTGGAAATATGCAAATTACCTGTTTAAATACATCTAGTTATATTTTGCCTCAGACCAATGAATAACTCATCCTAGAAAATTATTTTGCTTAACCAAGAATGTCAATTAGTAATCAAAGAACTCAATTTAGTCACAATTTATTTCGATCAGGGCATTCTTTTGATTCTATTGAAAAGACAAAGAATCTTTAAAGTAAGCAAAATATTCCAATATTAGCTTGCGGGCCAGTCCAAATCCGTTTACAGGCCGTAGGTTTCCTACACCTGGTATGGTATTTTTCGGACTACGGTCCTCATCTCAGTTCATCTTTTGAACACAACATTTCGGCTGTTGTACCCTTCCAAGATAAGGACAACAGTCCGAAAAAATCTGTACATAATGATGATCCCTCATCTAAAAAAGTTCAGACAGAAATTACATTTCTGTTTATGTTATTAAATACACACTTCAGCACATTTTAAACTAGGAAACCTAATTATCAACTAAATTTATAAATAAAGTGATAAAGAACATATATACACCTTTTATTAAAATAGGGTTTCATGAAAGGAATGTTTTTCACCTACATTGAACTCAAACTCACTTACAGAAATGATTATAAAATTAACTTGAGTGTTCATATGAAAATTTATCTTACATTTATCTGACAACTAATTATTAGGTATGAACAAAATGGACTAAAAATTTCAGCGTGAAACTGACACCCGAGAAATTTTAATGTCTGGCAAAAATCAGCATATTATTCGATTTTAATAGTATTTTCTATACTTATTTGTTAAAGGATGAATTTTTTTTTTTTTAAATGATTTTCCATTCCAAATTTTGGAGAAGAATAAATTTTTTCATATTATTGTAGAAATAATATGAAAAAAATTTCTTCTCCAAAATTTGAAATGGAAAATTATTTTTTTTTAAATTCATTTTAATTTGATGATTTAATTTATATAATCATGCTTTCGTTGATTTTTACACATTTTACAGATATATCCCTCGAAATACTAATTCTGTTTACCTGTGAACACATGAATAACCTAAACCTTTGGTAGCATTGATTAATTGACAATTATACAAGTCATTATCCCTTTCATGAAGTATTAAAATTCCATTGGGAACAATCAGATTTTTGCTAAATTATTTCCAAGTAACAAATTCATTTAATAAAAACTAGCTTAAATCTATCAAAATTCTGGTGTCTATAACAAATCTTTTTCAACACAATCTTAGCATGAAATGTTCCAATAAACGTTCCTGAATTTGATTCATTCAATAAAATGTATCTGTAATCACTTACTACCAACCAACTACCAAACCTCTAGTTTTCAGGTGTTTTTTGGATGATTCAAGTGTCTTATCTGCCAACATTGCAAACAACAAACTCCTTTTTTAATCTCATTCAATATTTTTCAAGTGAAGCTAAAAAGCATCAATAATTATTGTATCCCCAGTGATGTTTTATTCTTTTATTAAGAGTATTTTTTCATTTGTTGAATTTCAGTTTCCAATAAATTTTACAAATTTTAAAAAAAAGGTAAAAGAATTATTTAATTCAAGGACACACAATCAAGCAGTACCAAAAAAAACATTAAATTTGTTTACAAAAAATAAAAAATAGTAAATATTTGAAAAGCTTAGGACTAAGTTTAGATGTCTTAAATTCCTACATAAGTTAAAATACAAAGCATTTACAGTTAAAAATGAACAAATCCTGAATCATGAATAGAAATAATATTGTCCATTATTCAAAACATATATCATTCAGATGCACCAAGATGAGTCATCAGTGATGTTTCCCTGGTATCATCAGGGGTTTCGGGTTTCTCAACATCAGACCCACTCAACCAGGTAACCTGGCCCGATTTGATCAATAACAGGGCCTTGTCTTGGTCGTGGTTTGCCACGTTGCTCATTTTTTCCTTTGAATGCTTCAGTTTTAGAGTGGCAGCCTTTTAAGCAGACATTTTTGCTCTCCGGTAGCATGTCAGCCAATGAAATCGCTCCATTGGCTCATCACGTCCTACCTGGTTTTATTTAATATTCTATCAGTAACAGG
Source organism: Architeuthis dux (assembly GCA_006491835.1). NCBI lineage: Eukaryota > Metazoa > Mollusca > Cephalopoda > Oegopsida > Architeuthidae > Architeuthis > Architeuthis dux. The sequence continues at coordinate 2,472,029 of VCCN01005748.1, forward strand.
GTTGCCATATTTGACCAGAAGGGGAGATAATCCAAGTTTTATGCCAGAGACTTAACCAAAACAGACATTTGAATTTGGAAATCGAGCAAGTCTAGAGGCAGAGGTTTAATACCAGTTTCTTTAGGCTTCCCGCATCAAGAGGCTGCTATTGTACCTCTGCCTTCCAGGCTTGCTTGATTTTGTATCTGGCCAATAAGATGACCTCTGGTTTTCAGGTGTTTTTTGGATGATTCAAGTATCTTATCTGCCAAGATATAAGCTAGTTTTAATTTATCTAACTTCAGATTTCTAGATATATCATTTTAACAACCTGATAGCATTTATGCAAACAAGGTTTTGAATTAATTGATGCCTACACGAGCTAAACCGCATTAAACCGTTCCTATTGTGTCAATTTTTGCTTTGACAAATATATAACCAATAATTCTTTTGTTGCACAAACAAATCTGCAGATGAGAGATGTTATCAAGCTTATATTGCCACAGTTTGGGGTGATCAATAAAGTGTTGAATACTTCACAATACCAGAAAACTACAATCCTTGTGTTCTTCAACAAGAAACATGGATATTTTCCAATCATTATCAGTAAAACTTAAAATAATATAACCAAATATCTCTCCTTTGAGTAATTGTTTATATAATATAGAATATTTATAATGGCTTCTAGAAAGGAATCTATTTTGGGATTGAATCCTTTGGATCTGCCTGCTTTTGAAACAGGATATTTTCGTAAAAGGTGTTTCTCCACTTTATATATGATATTGCTGATATGTAATCTGTGAAAATTTATTTGTCTTCATTATGATGTTTATGTTCTAAAACCTCAAAAAGACTCAACATTACTGGAGATTTTTAAAACAACAAATATAAAAGGAAAGATCAAGTTAAAATAAATATGACCATATGTCATGACCTCTGGACAACAGGAGTTGGCTTGTGCTATTTTTAGAAGCACTTCCTGCTTGTCTAGACAGTTGACCTTGGGGTCAACCTCAGCATCTCAAATCTGCTGCGTTTTTAGATAAAATCACCCATCAGTGTCAACGAGCCTGGTTGCACCAATTTGGCGTCTCCTAAATCATGCATATCTAAAGATCAGCTAAATCTTCTAAATGCTAACCACACTCTATTCTATTTTTCCTTCCTATTGTCTCAACTACTAACCAGTACTACAGCCACTAACTAATGCTAATACTTAAGAAACAGATGAACTGAAAGTCATCACACCATAGATAATCACTTATGTCTGATGACAGACAAAAAACCTCAACTCTTAAATTCATAAACCACTTGTAATTGACAGTGGAACTCTTCAATGAATAGCATAAAAAATAGTTTAAAGGAAAAAAAAGATTTTTTTAATTCACCAAATGGTCAAAGGGAGATCATTTTAATTAAGAAGTTATATCCCTTGAAATTGCCATTCTATTTTCTTTTTATGAAGTTAAGACAAACTGAAACAAAAACAAAAAATGTCTTACCTTGTCGAATGGAATTTGAAGTAATTCCAAGACAACCAATTGAGCCGCCATGTTGCGCAAAAGACGTTGCTCATGTTGGCGAGGTTTTTTGCCTCCAGTTTCAGGACAATCTTGCACACACAGTTTGGTTAAACGCAGCAGTATCTAACGGAGACAAATATGGATAAAACTTAGGTTTTCACATGCAGAAAGAATTAGAATTATATTGATGTATATTTAAATAGACAGTATTATTTTTACTCAGATTTAACATTTAATAATAATATACTTATTGACAATCTACTATAAAAATACAAGAAATAATAACTCAATCACTTCACAATTCCTTTTACTCCAAGAGCACAGGTATTGTTAAATTTTGAAAAGGCACATAAAATAGGTAAATTCAAAGATTCTTTTACAATCTAATTAAGGGAATAAAAGATCTTGAATAAAGAAAGATTGGAGTCCTTGGGTTTAACAACTTTTCTAGAGAGAAGAATGAGGCGGGATTTAATGGAGACTTTCAAAATAATTAATGGTATTTCTAAATATGGTACACCATTCTTTAATATCTCTCCTCGAACTGGAAATCTATTGACAAGACAGATTGCAAAAACTAAATCTACTAAATAATTAATTTTTTTTTCTAATAGAGTAATATACTTTTGGAATAAGTTGCCTAGTCAGGTTAAAGATAATAGTGTACAAAGTTTTTAAAATAATTTGGATAATTTTTAAAATTATTGAAAAAACATTAGATTACAAGGACATTTTTTGAATCTGTCAGATGAGATTTTCAAGAGAGTTTGATCTTTAATTGTGCGAAATTGTAAATGTTGTTTGTATTTATGTACATTTGAATATGTTTTTTATGAATTTTGTATTTTTATTAAATTTGACTAGTTTTTACCTTCATCCTAATTTTAGTTGTTTTTATACAACTAATTAATTCGGGCCACTCGGCAACAAATAATAAATTAGGTCTCATATGTAAAAAACAACATAAATATGGCACAGAGTCAGTTGTAGAGAATGAGTTTATAAGTGTAAATCAGTTTCTGCTAATCCATGAAGTCTTCATGGCCGATTGGTAAAAGCAGCTAGGCATAAACTAGTTTCCCTCTGGCAATGAGGGTGTGAGTTCGATTCTCACCGAAGGCTTACTGTTTATTTCTAATTGCGCTGTTATTCGACGAAGGTAAAAACTAGCCAAATTTAATAAAAATACTGTATTACAATTCTTCATCCATTTTTTTTTTATATAAAGATACATCTTTCGGATGCCCCGAGATGAGTCTTCAGTGATGTCTTCCTGGTATCATCGAGGATTTCGGGTTTCTCAACATCATACCCTCTCAACCAGTTAACCCGGCCTGAATTGATCAGAATCAGGCCCTCATCTCGGGCACTATATGCTACTGCAAATATCATTTTGAATGCCTTTTTTGTGGCTGTTTTTTATACTGGCAATAATAATAAAGATTAATTTGTATTTGTTTAGAAGTTGATAAGTAAATATTATGTATAGTTGGAGTTGCCCAAAGAGGCATAATAATAATAATCTTAAAGAGATGGTTATACCTCTTTTTTTTTCTTGTAGTTTGAAGCTGCATATAGGTCAATATTAGGACCTAAGTCAAGATCAATGGCTGAGCCTTGATCAGCACCAATATCCTGTAAAAGAAAAAAAATACATTTTTTTCATAACTGCAAAAGAGTAACTATTAAGAGAATTATTTTTTATTCATTATCTCAATACAACTGTTATTTATTAATGCTAAAAACTTACATGCAAAATCATAGAATTAAAACATTTCTTAAAAATGAAATAATGATGAAAAGTTAAATACAGCATTTGTAAATTTTGAGTTTACAAATTCTGTAATGAAGTATTGTTGGGTTAACAAATGAATAATCCAGATCAATTTAATAGGCTGTTTTATCAAAGTGATAAAACCAGCCTGATGTTCAAATCCATATTTTCGTTTTTAACTATTTATAGGAAAGTGGCTGCTACACAATGCCATGAAATACGAAACTAAATATAGTTCCCCCTTTTCTCATGACGTCAACGGCTCCCCTATGAAGGGACATGTAAACACTAAACCAGGCCCATTTATCCTGTGTTTCCTTCAGGCATATAAAATCTCTTTGCTTATCCCCTAGATTCTTATAGGATTTTAACCAATACCTTTCTTATCTTAAACCAATAACTCTTCTCTTTTGTCTACACACTTAATTGTTTTCACCATTATATGGTATTCCACGTATAGCCATTCATCTTCCTTTCTAAATGAAAAGCTTTTATAATCTACTCTGATTATTACTACATGCTTTCGGCAGCACCCACATTTGGTCTGTGTACGTATTTTGCCTTGAGAGCCAAAATCGTAGTTCTAACCCACAAAACCACTGGCGAATATATTACCAGTACATATATTCTTCCAACAATGTTTTGTATTTCTCTTTCTACTGAATCTACATTTACCAGTACTTCATTTGTTATGTCAGAAGGACCATAACTGCTGCTATCTGTTCAGTATTTCTTCTCTCCATCTAAAGGACCAATCAGACTAGAACACATTTATTTTTTTCTAATTCAGTTTGAGGCTATTAGCCCTAAGTTACATTCTGACATAAGCTTAGTTCTTCTTATCACTTATCCTTTTTGCTTATGCAGATTTCTTGATCACAATATACAATGGTGCAAATATCACCCTATATTTTCGATACAGCTAAAATCGATCTGTATCAAAACAAGATCATTTTCCGTCGTAAAAACAACCAAATGACAGGAATTATTTCTATACTTAACTCTTTTGTTATCCATACGATTGTTCCTTAAAAACCTCTTTTATATGTTTACCGTTATAGGTAATTTAATGTATGTACCTTTTGTTTATTGCAATGTATATTTAAATGTCATGTTCATTTTATCTCCTGAATTTTGTCTTCTTTGTCCAATCAAACTTTTTCTTATTGTGTCTGACCACGGGTCATTCAAAAAATGATATCTGACGTCATACTTTTTCAGCCAATTGGAGACCTCCATTTCAAACAAAGGAACTTTCCTGTGTGGCTGTCATCTCTGCCTCCTCATTTCTTCCTCCTTTCCATATGCTAACTTACTGCTACTACTACCATTGATACAACTGACCAACTACATTATTATTATTGTGCATACTTTTAATTACAGTAATCCCTCTTCACTCGCATATTTATACCCATCTATTTACTATTAGATACACACATTAATCCATTTAAATCTAACATGAGTTTAACATCATTTTTTTATCATATAACTACAGAGGTTTGGGTTTGCTCTGTCCCAAGCACTAAAACCATTCATGATGGCCTTTAATATAAGCACGACAATGATGGTCAAGTAGGAACTCCAGAACGGAGTATTCATGACCGTCTGTGAATTGGGTTTCCTTCCTGAGGAATTTTTGTAAATTTTTGGGGGGGTTAAACTCGGTTGTGTGTACAAATTATTTTGGGTGCGAGAAAGGATAATTAAATTTCTTGTGACCAATATCTTTCTCTGGATTACTCTTGAAGGAATTCATATTTTCAGATGTGGCTGTTGCTTGACTGAGCCTGTTCCACAGAATCGTCACTGGCATCCATACCCCCTTAGCTGCAAGCTTCAAGTGCAGGAAGCAAAAGGGCCATGTCCCCACGTACAATTGCTAAATGCTGGTTGTAACATGATCTTGTTTTGGCATAATGTACAGTGTGTGGATTTATCTAGTTTGTGTTGTCCTCAGATGATACAGAATGTCTCAAGGAGATCAGCACGGGTTCGTCTGTATTTCAGAGTTTGCAGGTTCAACTTCTGGAGTCGGGCCGTGTAACTTAAATGCCAGATTTATACTCTTTAAACAATTCTGCTTCAAAAACAGGTCACCATTTTATAGGTATGAACAAAATTTTTTTAAATTTTCAGCGTGAAATCAACACCTGAGAAATTTTAAAATCTGGCAAAAATCAACATATAATTCAATTTTAATAAAATTTTGGATACTTATTTATTAAAGGATAAATTTCTTTTTAAAGAATTTTCCATTCCAAATTTTGGAGAAAAATAATTTTTTTTTAATATAGTTCCTAACCCAATTTTTATTAATTTGATGATTTATTTTATTTATATATTCATGTTTTCATTGATTTTTTACACATTTTACAGATAAACCCCTAGAGATATTAATTATGTTCAACTTTCTAGAAAAATATTCTGGAACTGCTCGAAGGGAACTCTTACTTTGGGATTTTAAAAAAACAGGAAATTAAGTAAAATATTTTTCTTCTCAGCAAATTTTTAGTTTTATTCGATTAATTATAATTTAGGCTTTTTCATCATTTTTATTGATTATTTCGATATTTTTTATTCCTTCTATATCATGCTTCAACTGAAATTTATTTGAAAAATATTATTAAAAGGATGAATAATTAAATATAGAAAACTGATGAAAAAATATTTACTGGGTGCATTTGTCATATATTTTATTCTGTTTTTTGTTTATATAAATTGACCACTATTTCAAATTATGGGAGCTGCAGATGATAACATGCCTTTTTTGCATGGCGCAGCTGTGGTGAATTTTAATCTTGTTTATTTTTTCCACTCAGTTATATGTGTACTGCATTGTCTACCATACATTTTTAAGATCAGGTGTTGCTTTCGTGCTTGAAATTTTTTTTCATTTTTGTTCATACCTACCATTTTCTTCATACCTACCATTTTCTTCATACCTACCATTTTAAAATATTCATATAACATGCTACAACTAAAGATACCTGAAATCAAAATAATTTAATGAAATTTAAATTTTGATTTCTTTAAAAGTTAAAACAACTCACCCAGGCATGTTGTTTACGCATTTTGTTTTCCTTTTTTTCCTGAAAAAATAAAAATAAACTAGCATTCTAAGGGAAATTATGAATCACCGCCACCTATATATGCTGGTGAGCAGTGATCACTAAAAAGTCCAAATTTTCAAAAAACAAGAATGCTGCTGGATCAATTTACCATAAACTTAGATTGTAAATTGAACACCCCTCTAAAAACATATTCGGAGTTGGAATATAAAAATAAAAAGAAAGTTTTCCCTACTCATTGAGGTGAAAATGAAATGTGTGCAAGTTTCTACTATGAACGGTTAGGGCTGGGCGAAGTCCTGATACATACATAGATACATATAAATGTCTGAACACATGAATAACCTAAACCCAGCAACAGTGTTTAAACCGGTCTGTTGTGGGTAGCAGAGATTTAAAAATACTTACTTTCTTGCCGTCTTTGTTGCTATCTTTATCGTCTTTGTCCTCTTTGTCTTTTTTCTTCTTTTTCTTTCCTTCCGGTGGTTTGGCTTTATACACCCAAAGTTCAGACTTTTCCACGAGGAGGCGTAGTTCATCAAGGTCCCGCTTAATTTGTTTGTAATTCTCTACGTCACTCGCAGATACCAACAGTTGTACCTGGTACAAGGGAAATAGAAAGGGAAAGGGTCAATCAGAATAAAGGAGGACAAGTCTGGTTATAGAACCAATAGAAACCGTCACGCGTCCAACGTCATTTGGCAGCATGCCATGTTGGGGGTGATCAATTATCATTCAATTATGATATCCTTTATGGTTTTTATCGTTTTTAAAAATTTTTTAAAGCTGTTGCATCGAAAAGAGGAAATAAAAAATAACAAATCAAATAAAAAATGCCATATGTCCATACAGTGAAATGTATGTCCGTTCGGTCAAATGTCTGTCCGATGATATGTCCGTTCGGTCAAATGTCTGTCCAATGATATGTCCGTTCGGTCAAATGCCAGTTCGGTCATATGTCTGTCGATAATATGTCTGCTCGGCCAAATGTCCATCTGACTATGGAATGAATCAATGCATAATGGTATTTGATTTATAAGTGTATTTTAAAGCTTGTACAGAATTGCGTAAGACAGCATCTTCTTCAATCAGTGGTATCTAAAAACATTTAGCACAGACGACAGTGAAAACACAGGGACTCCTTCATGAAAATGAGGCAACAAGCCCTTTATATTAACTAATACAGAAAAATAAGTCTGGTCAGTCACTCAATAGAAACCATCACTTGACCAACATTTTTTGGCAGCATGCCATGTTGGGGTGATCAATTAAAACATTTTGAAAAAAGGGTGATCAATGAATAAGTTACTTCTCTCGGCTTTTGTTTTGCAGTGATCACTAAAAAAATCTGATTTTTCAAAAAACAAGCCTGAATGCAGCCGGACACAAACTAAGGGATCAGTTTATCATAAACTTACATTGCAAATTGAACCCCACTAAAAACCTATTGGAGCGGGGTGGGGGGGATGAAAACAGAAAGAAAATAAGTTTTTCCTAGTAAATGTTGTGCAAATCAGACTATGCTTGATACATACATACATAGCCAGCCAGACCTATGTGAAAACTGAAGAAACCTATGTTGACAGTTTTGGTTGACGGTTTTTTAGGGTCAGTGTTTTCAGGGTTAGGGTTATCATTGTCTGCTTCTTTGATTTGAAATTCGCCATCAGCATCTGTTATTCTGAAGCTGGTACGGTGACCATTTTGAAATGGGAATGATAACAACTGCCATCTTCAATTCTATTCATTAAAGAGTTCCACTGTCATTTACAAGCAGTCTATGAATTTAAGAGTTAAAACAGGCCACAATATAAAGTAAAAACTGTCTCCTGTCATTGGATACTAAAATGTTGATAGACAAAACTGACTTACTTGTTTAAATGCCTGAAGAACTTCTTGTCGTTGACTGAAATGTCTGAATAATAGCTGGAGTGCCCCCGACACAACTGCAGGGTAATTATGCATGACCAAATTGAGCAGAACACGTAGGAACATTTTACCCCCTTGGCCATCTAAGTCAAGTTCAGCTGTTTCAGCACTGAAAACAAAGATAACATTCAAAATCAATCAATCATCAATATATTAAAATAAAATTTTTTAAGATAGGTCTGGTTAGTCGCTCAATAGAAACTGTAATGTGACCATCGTCTTTTGGCAGCATGCTGTGTTGGGGGTGATCAATTAAAAAAATTGGAAAAAAGAGGTGATCAATGAATAAGTTACTTCTCTCGCCTTCTGTTGGGCAGTGATAACTAAAAAAAAGTCTGAATTTAAAAAAAAAAACAACCGGGCACAAACTAAGGGATAAAATTTAGCATTTTTACATTGCAAATTGAACACCCCACTAAAAACCTAATTGTGTGTGTGTGGGGGGGGGGGGTTAAATACAAAAATTTTTTTTCTAGACATAAGGAGTAAATGTTTAAATTTTCATCCCTCTGGCTCCACTGGTGTGGCCTGTACACATGATACATACATAGCCAGTCAGACCAGCTTAAAAACTGAAGAAACCTATGTTGACAGTTTCTAATATGAATGTTTTGTCTGTACAGGCAATGGACTGCCCCCCTCCCTGGTACATGCCTGGACAAAGCGTACAAAGATCATGGGATGCCCAGTCGTCAGAATCCTCCTCCTGGCCTGGCTGATGTAGTCCAGAGGAAAGCAGAGAGCAATACATCTGGCATCAGCTTGGCTGCAGGAGCTGCCGGAAGGACGTCAAATTGGGCATCAAACCGCCTCAAGGGGACTCCACTCTCTGGTTTGGAATCAGAGTTGTCCTCCTAGACTGGTTGCCTTCCCAAGGCTAGAGAGCCCAATCTGCCCAGCTATTTTATTCATAGCTGGGGGGAGAAGAGATATATTCATGCCTTTCCCAAGGGCATTAGTGCAAAGTGGACATAAACAGCCCTGACCAGAGTTTGAACTCAGGTCACCTATTCCACTGTCCGCACCATTACCGCAATCCCAATTGTAAGTTTAGATGATTAGTGTTCTAATTAAATGTCTGTAAATCTATTAACATTCTTTACTTTCTTTTGAAGAACTGTAATAAATTCCTGCTCAATTTTAATTAATTTACAACAAACAATTTTGTAGACTTCATATAAACAAAACATATGCAATGTTTTCTTCCATTAGTAAATATCTTTTTTAAAAAGAAGCTATACATGGCAAAAAATACCATGCGATCTATACAAAAATCTAGAACTCCACATATTAAGTTATAAATGATAATGTTAAATACTTTGTAATGTTAAATACTTTGTAAATCCTTTATAATGTTGAATACTTTATAAATACTTGATAATGTTAAACTGTAGACCATAAAAGATTTGACTTTTGAAGAAAACGAATAAGAACCTAATTTATTCCACAAGAAACAAACTACCATTCATAATCATACTGAACCTTCTGCAACTCAATGTTTAAGTGAATCATATCATGGTATACAGTTTTGTACTATAGTTGCATCAAGTTATGTTACCAAGTCACAAAGAAAAGGTAAAAAAAACACCAACCTCCCTCCAAAAACATCCTCTGCTTGAGCTCCAATACTTTCCAGATCTAAACCTAAAGAAAAAAAAAGTCAATGAGAAACATTAAAGAGCTTCACAAACAAAATAACGATCAAAAATTTAGAAAAGGCATTTTTAATTCATCAACAAATTTATATAAACAGCAGACAACATGCTTCATTTACTTTTTAAAGTAGAAACAACATCTGTGCTTACTGTGTACATTATTTAGATGTTAGAAAAAAAGAGGTATACATAAGCATCATAAAAGAAACTTGTGGTTTTAAAAGGCTTGAGTAATAAAATAATCAGTATGATGAAGTGTCCAGATTCAAACCTGGATATAAACAATTTAGCTAATGGTTCTGAGAGTTGATGCAAAGTTGATTTATGAATTCATCAAGGAAGGTTATCTGGTTTGCATAAAGTTGTTTTGGAAAAACCTTTGCAAAATAGGAAAATTAAATCAGGGAAGCATTGTTTTGTTTTTTTTAAAACAAAACATGTTAAATAAATCCCCATAAAGATTTTGGCTGGTCTGAAAAGGGTCTCTCTCATTCACTTGGGATCTTTTGTATAAGGTTGTTTTGATAAGAGAAACACTTCAGAGATAAGGTCACAGGAAACATATGGACTGAGTGGTGTTATAACTTTATAAAGTATTTCCAGAAATGCCAAGAACAGGATGACCAGGATTTTAGTGAATTTCCAAGGCAATTAGATGAGAAGCAAGATTGTCGAAAAGGTCCAATTTATCAATCTGCTATCTGAGTGCCAGCAGCCCAGAGATTTAGAGTGTCCGAGGCTGGGCTGTACAGGTTAATAATGGATGAAATTAGATCTCCATATATTAGCGAACCTGCAAGAAGTCATGCAATCAAGGTGCGTGAAAGTGCATTAGGGTGCGGCTCTTGCACCAATTTCAGAAAGACTCCATGCCAAGGGAGGGTGTTAGCCAGAGTCCTTACTAACTGTTTAATGGCTAATTCCCAATAGAAACCCAATTCCAATTTCCCAATTAAGGTGAGTTCTGTTTTTGACCATTTTTAACTGCCAGAGATTTTAGCTTGCTAATCATTGCTATATGCTGTGTGTCCTGAACCATTTGTTTTCCACATGATCTACTCATTAAACCTAGTGGGGAAAAAAAAAGATCAGATATATTTGGATTCAACCTTTTTTTATTTTTTAGAAGAAATACTGAATTCATTTACCGGGAAGAGTGCATAGTTTGAAACGGTGGGTTGGAAATATTTTCTTCAGCAAAATTTTAAATTCCCCCAACCAGTGGAAGAGTCCAGTGTTACGACTAGCGAACCAAGAAAACCACACCGTTCATTATTAGAATAGATTCCTTAATGGTATTAACAGTTTGAAAAAGTATGTACAGACTGGCTAAAACTCTGTACTCACCTGTGTCTTTGGGTGCATTGTTTTCATTAAACTCTCGTTTGAATATTGTTAGCAAACACGTGATTCGATAGTCCAGACGTACATGAAGAATAAACTGCAATATTAAAAAACAGATTGGTAAAGTGAAATCATTATTTCTTATTAAAAACCGACTTCCATGAAAATTGTATTTCTTATCAGTTTAACACTTTTTTAAAATAGAGTCTTGCGACTTTGGTGAAAGGTTATTTCTTTTTCTTTTTTTAAATAGAGTTTTGCGACTTTGGTGAAAAAACAGGTGGCCCCTGTTTGGGTGGGTGGGGGTCTTACCCCTCTGCAGGGACTTTTGTACAAACTATAACTTTACCTGCAAGATTGTGATGATTTTTAGCTTGGTATCCATTATAAGGGTGCAATTTCTATCACCACTTTTTTTCGACAAAATATGGGTTGGTAAAGCAGTTTTGTCTTCAGGCTCTGAAATATCAAATATGAAAGACTGAATACAAAATAAGAACTCAATTGTCATTTTCATACATAAAAATGAAGGACATACATGCCAAAATAGAGGATCAAAATGACCCAGTAGAGCCAAAAACAGTGATTTGCATGTTTAACATTCAAAAGTAACATTTGCACACTAATAGATTATCAGGCTGTTAGCCAGCATTCTAACTAGCCATTTAATGGCTAATTCCTAATAGAAACCCAATTCCAATATCCCAATTAGGCTAAGCTCCGTTTTGATCATTTTGGCCATTTTTAAAAAAGCCAAAAATGGCCAAAATGATCAAAACGGAGCTTAGTCTAATTGGGATATTGGAATTGGGTATTCTATTGTTACTCAAAGAAAGCATTTGAAATTCCAATTTCTTTGAGTAACAAATACACAGCAGCAGCTGTACAATTATAAAATTAGACTAATTCTTAGTATGAAGCTGTCTAATTATACATAAAATTAAGTTATTATTTGAAATTATTCTTTGTTGCAAATTAATAAATGAAAGGGGGGAATACTATTAATCTTATTGACAAAAGTGGGGAATGACTCGAAAAGGTTGGCAACCACTGATATATACCATCAGGATTGTGTTACACTATCTTTCAGCTTTTAAAATTCCTACATTAAAAAGTATATACTATCAGTATTAATTTTATTCAATAATTAAAATAAAAAATAATTTGAAAGTGAATTAAGAAGAAATACAGTGAATGAAATTCATGAATTGAAATTCACGAATGCCTTACCATCAACCTGCAATTTGGCCACACGTAACTCATGATCATTCGGAACATAATCTAAAGTAATGAGCAACGTTTTCGTTAATCGTAACAGGTCACTGAATGTATAAAAGCCAAAATAGATCAAATATTTGGCTAAATCTACAACCTGAAAAAGAAAAAAATATATACTTTTAGAATAAGGAAGTAAAAAGACAACAAAGAAAATAAACTAAAATAATTTTTAGCTGAAAGGCAAAACAACTTTAGCTAAAATTTTAACAATTTATAATTTGATCATTATAGCTAACATAAAAACTATTTTCTCAAATATTCAAATCTGTAATCAAACTATTGAACTAGTGAAATTGACAAACAAAATTACAATTCAGACTTTGGCCTATAAATTATACTTGAAATGTCCATGTAAAATGCTGAAATACCTACAAATTAATTACTTTTATGGTAAAATAAAGTGTATTTTTGAATTCCATATGTCTGAAAACCATGATTTAGCCTTTTAAAGTACTCAGATATGTCAATTGACAGACAAGATATGAAATTTTGTTTTTTTTTGGTGTGTGCTGGTGGCCATTTTGTTTTATGCAAATTAGGGAGTTCATCTCAACTTTTTTCTTGGGAACATCTTTTTTCTGAAAGAGTATATCCTAAGGAACATTTTGGTAGCCTATTCATATGATCGCAAACCGTGCTATAAGGAACCACACTATACCAGGGGGATGCCTATAATACTTTTACGGTCATCATCTGGCATGATATCCCTCTTGATAAAAATGTTTCTTAAATTACTAATTAAAATAATGGTTGACTTGTTATTTACATGTTCAATTACTGGGATCCAAAGATTTAAGACAAAAGAGTTATTCCCCTTGAACATACGGACATAGACGAAAATAATCCCTTACTTAAAAATTGTTTTCGATGGTGTGTGCAAAACAAGATTAGCAAATAAAAAGAGAAAGATTAAAGTGCATATTAAGTAAAAAAAAACTTCATATGTGATACTATGGTTATGCTAGATTTTACAAGTACACAACAGATATGTTGTATCAGAATAAATACTTTCGCTTTTGATACTGGTAGAGAGAAATGCCAGATGGTGGAACAATGAGCTGTTGACAGGTTTGTTTGAGTACACTTGCCGACCTGAAGTGAAACACAGGCAGTGTCCTCGACAAGGCTTTTGATCGGCATTGACACATTGAATACAGGTGTACCCAGAGGTGATTGGAGAAGGCACCAGTGGAGTGTCTCCCCTATGTCCGCCAGACCCAACCCTAGAATTGAGGCTTGCCCATAAAAGAGAGTAAATTTGGTTTTTCAGTCAGATTTGGATCGATCTGCCTGGCAAACTCTTGTCACTTTGATATCTGAGGTGGAGAAGGCAAAAGCATTGTACTGCAGTATGGTAGAACCAGAAAGCAACTTATTCAAGTCCCACTGAAAACTAGAGACTACAGAGTTATACAGAGCTTGGTTATACTTTCTAGACTGGAGACTTCAAATTAAAATAATTAAATTAAAATAAAATAAAAACTATAATTTTTTAAAATATTACATAGATAGCTAAAGTTTTTGTTTGAACAGTCTGTTGCTAGTTATATTTACTAGCTACAATTTGGTATTAAAATAAACTATTAAAATAAATTATAAAATAACTTTGTATTAAATTGTGTATCAAATCATTATTTAATTGTTTTGTATGTATTAAAATAATTTTAGGATGATCAGTCACGTGACACAAAACTCTTGACCAACTATGTCGGTTATGATTTTCATTTTAAAATAATGTTTACGCCACAAATTTACTTTGAAATAGTCTTAAATAAAAGGAAATTTATTTGCGATTAACTATATGAATTTAAGAAATATTTTATATGCACTTTCATATTTCTCATTTTTGTTGTTTTCTAACTCTGTGTGGTTGAAAACAATTTTTAAGTAAGCGATTATTTTCATCTATGTTCATGTATTCAAGGAGAATAACTTCTTTGTCTTAAATCTCTGGACCTCACTATTGTATGCGTTAATGACAAACCAAATACAAGTATAGATATGAGCAATCATTTGCTCAAAATGAATTCAAAAATGAATAAGCTTTTTTGAAAAATATAACAAAATTAGAGCTATATGAAGTTGTTTTTTTTACTTGATACATACTTTCATCTTTCTCATTTTTGTTGTTTTCTAACCTCGTCTTGCACAGTCGAAAACAATTTTTAAGTAAGGGAGTATTTTTGTCTATGTCCATGTAATATCTTTTTTTCCATAAATCTTTCGACCTCATCATTGTATATGTATCCAATTACTTACCTCAAAAGTTAGTTTATTCTGCCCTTTGTCTTTCTGCGACCAAGTGTTATTTCCAAGTACATTACTTAAATAATCTTCAACAAACTTCATTGTTGATGCAAATTTGCTTTTAGTTCTTTCTTTTTCCACATCTTTACTCAAGTGAGTCTCGTAACTAAAAAAAAAAACAAAATGAAATAAAATCACCCAAATTTATAGAAATTTTCCTTCAAAATAATAAAGAATGAATGACATTAGGTTTATATTTATATTTCATTGAAATTATTAACTGGCCAAGCAAATTAAAGCTGAAATATAAAATGAACTAACATTCCAAGGGAAATTATGAATCACAGCCACCCAAATATGCTGTGTTGGGGCTGATCAATTAAAAAGTTGGAAAAAGGGATCAATGAATAAGTTACTTCTCTTGCCTTTTGTTGGGCTGTGATCACTAAAAAAAGGTCTGAATTTTTTTTTCAATGATAATTTATACATAAAAAAAGTATTATACAAGAATCTTGTTATACACAAAGAAATACGGCAATACCAATTATAATGAACTCATGCGATTATATTTATTTTAGGTATTTAAATATCCAGGCAAGGCCAGGTATTTCTGCTTGCAGACATAATAAACAATTGATATTACACTATTGTTTGTGTGTGTGTGTGTGGTAGTTAAATAATGAAATAAAGAATGTTACTGTTACTTACTCATCAATAGAAATCTTTTTAGGAATTTCCGACCACAGTCTTGCATATTTGACAGGAGTCACTGGTTCTTGAGGATCACGGTCAACGTGCATATGGAGCATCAGGCGGCAAAAAGAAGCCCGAATATTGTTGGACAACCTTTCATCTTCCATACACCTAGGAATCAAAAGCAGACAAAACAATTTTTTAAAATGATTATTAAGTAAATTTTGAACAACTAAATTAGAAACGTTTATGTTAAGTCAATATGCAAATTAAGCTGTAAACAGTCTTTTATGTTAGATTAACTACATAAATAAAGTGATTTTTGTAGGGCAATCATTACCTTTCCCGTTTCCATATGGCTGCTGCTTCAACTGACAACAACTCAGATCCCAGAATCTGCTGAGTCGTTGGCTGCTGCTAATGGCGGCAAATTTTAAATCAAAGAAGCAGATGCCAATTTCAACATTTTTCCACTTTCTGAAGTTAAAATGGCTGAAGGAAGTATACCTAAGCGTGGTAGGCCTAAGCCTACAGAAGTCGACAGAAATTTATTACCACAACTGGACATACATTTCAGGGACCTAGTCAATATAACATCCAATGACACGGACTGCATAAGGTGGCTAAACATCACCTTATTGCTAACCCCAACTAAAAACACTAACCCTAATTTATCCTGTGTTCATTTGTATTTGTAATAAAGTGAAAAAAATCCCTAATCTCTTGAACCACATGAAATTGCCCGATATTAATAGACCACTTAAAAATTGAAAAAAAAACCTGAAAATACTGTTCTGAAGAATTTTCCCATCCCTTTCTTTGACTATAAATTCGCCATCAGCTGCAGCGGAGGACTTCGGCTGATTCCGGAATCAGAACAACATATGGAAACGGGAAAGGTAATGATTGCCCTTTGTAGAACATTGACAAATACAGGAATACCTTGAATAGTGCAGTTTTGATTAGTGCGGGTTTTGATGTAGTACAGTTATGGTATTGCTGTACAAATTAATGTAACTAAGTATAAGCTGAAAAAAGAAACCTACATTAATTTACAATAAGACCTTAAACAGTGCGGAAAATTTTGGAAAGAATTAACTGTACTAATCAAGGTGTAGTACCTGTACCAGGAAAACGATAGGATTCTTCAATTTTTGAGTTGGTCCAGCTGGCCGGCTACGTATGTATCACGCAT
The DNA here is from genome assembly GCA_006491835.1 of Architeuthis dux. Taxonomy (NCBI): domain Eukaryota; kingdom Metazoa; phylum Mollusca; class Cephalopoda; order Oegopsida; family Architeuthidae; genus Architeuthis; species Architeuthis dux. The sequence continues at coordinate 2,488,714 of VCCN01005748.1, forward strand.
ACAAGCCCCACCAATGGAACTAGAGGGCTGAAAGTTTTAACATTTACTCTTTACTATGTCTAGGAAAAACATAAAGGCCTATTTAGGGGGAATTTTCAAAAAAAACCCAAAAAACAGGGTTTTTTTAGACATAATAAGGAGTAAATGTTAAAATTTTCAACTCTCTAGCTTAGCTCCATTGGTGTGGCCTGTACGTGTGATACATACATAGGCAAACCAACCTAGACAGTTTTGGTTGATGATTTCTAACAAATGCAATTTTTACCGTGATTGGCAGAATGTTTCAAATTACTCAGTCGTCTACAACTATGTGCATGCATGGACTATTTAAAAGCGGCACAAAATATGCACCAATGCTTATTTCATTTTAAGCGTCCATGGAATAAGACTCCTCTGTGAAGGTTAAAGAAATATATCTTTTCTTCATGGATGAGACCCCTACCTTGAGTAGATTATTAGAAACCATCACCCAAAACTGTCAATATAGGTTTCTTTAGTTATCAATTTGGTCCGGCTGGCTATGTATCTATGTATCATGCGTACAGGCCGCACCA
>VCCN01005748.1:2489564-2506864 GCA_006491835.1 Architeuthis dux
CCCTTAATAGGATTTTAGTGGGGAGTTCAATTTGCAATGTAAAGTTATGCTAAACTGATCACTAGTATCACATACGCATGATACATAAATAGCCAGCCAGTCAGACCAACTTAAAAACTGAAGAAACCTAGACCGTTTTGATTTCTAATACAGAAAATTTAAATAAATAAAAAAAACTGTTGAAGCGTTCAGAAAGAATGCAAAGTAAAAAGCAGATAAAGATTTACCTGAGAATAAGATCAATATCTAATTGGGTGGAGAGTTTGTCGATGGCAAGATATTGTCTGTCAAGGCACATATGTGAGAAGAGGTCTAATTGATGCCTGAAAAAGAACAAAAATGGAAGGACTTGTAAAATGACACAGGTTTATATTCATTTATTTATTATGCCTATTTGGGCATCTCCAAATTATACACAATATTTACACATCAACTTCTAAACAAATACAAAATTCATAAAAAACATTCAAATGTATATAAATACAAATAACATCTACAATTTAGCACAATTCACAGATCAAACACTCTTGAAAAGCTCATCTGACAGATTCCAAAAATGTCCTTGTAATCTCATGTTTTTTCCATAATTTTTAAAATTATCTAAATTGTTTTAAAACTTTGTACACTATTGCTATCTTTAACATGACTACAAAAATATATTACTCTATTAGAAAAGAAATCTAATTGTTTAGTAGTTTTAGTTTTTGCAATCTGTTAATAGATTTCCAGTTCAAGGAGAGATATTAAAGAATGGCGTACCATATTTAGAAATTGCATTAATTATTTTGAAAGTCTCAATTAAATCCCCCCTCATTCTTCTCTCTAGCAAAGTTGTTAAACCCAAGGACTCCAATCTTTCTTTATAACAAAGATTGTTTATTCCATTAATTAGTTTGGTTACTTTTCGTTGTACGCTCTCTAGTTTTAAGATTAAATTCTAAATCATTACATCCGATTTTTTTATTTTTAAAACCTCATTCTAAAAAGCAAGATTAATTTAGTTTTTAAATTTACATTTTTTAATAATTTCAATTTTTTTTAATAAAATAGAAATGGTGAAAAAATAAAAATAAATAAGAGAATTCATAAAAGAAAAACAGAAGTAATTATATAAATTATACTGTTAGTACTGCTTCATTTAATAGATTTTGGCCAAAATATGTTAAAATAATCTACACCATAGCAATAAATACTTTTCTACTTTTCATAAATCATGCAAAGTCACATACAATCATAACGAAAATCCTTTTTTTTCTTCATAAATCTTATACAAGATATATGTTATAAGTATTAAATCTTATTGTAAATAAATACCAGATTTACAATAGATGCTTTTGTTTTCATAAATTGTAAACATTAACATACCCCCATTGCAGTAATTTTAGAAAAAAAACATAACCAGTGTTTACGGTAAATAGTACACTCTAGAAAAGTGACCAATCAACTTTCGGCAAGCTGATTTTTGGTAAAATGAACCAGACCCAGCACAGATGTATATAACTAACAAAATTGAAGAAAATTTTTATTTTTAAAAGTTTATAAAGACAGGAGTGTATTCTCCTTACATTTACACAAAGATTTTACTTCAGGTAGGACTCTTCAATGAATAAAATGGCATTGTATAGATTAAATGTATGTGGTACCTATAATACTCCAATATATCTTGATCTTCATTGTGGATATTCTCTGCTTTCTCAAAGGCTAGCTCCTGAATTGATTTGTGTTTAGCCCCATTGTTCCAAACAAGGACGACTTCCTCCTCCTCGGTCACATATGATGTTGGTTCATCACTTGCTTCCATTCCTTCTTCCAGTTCAACTACAACTTCCATCTCTGTTTTTACAATTCTACAAAGAGAAAAATCAATTATTGCATACAATAATTCTTGTGTTGAAATTACCAAAGCGATTGGGTGGATTTGATTTTAACTAGTTTTCAATAAAATCACCTAAATTACTTAAGTGTAGAATCACTAATTTAAATAGAGTTGTTTGACTATTGATAATTAGATTGAAAGCAGAAGTTTGGTAGAATTCTTAAGACAACAATTGTTAAAAGTTTAAAATTTATATAGAATAAAATTAGAGTAAATTTCCATTGTTGGAAAACATAAGAATTATTGAATTTCTATGTGAAAGAATTGTTATCATCCGAACAAGCAGACAAATCTGAAAAAAACTTGTTTGTTTTTTCACTCTGCGTGTACACACTCTACTTTCTAGATTTAATGTATCAATAACTGAAAATTGAATTAAGACTGATGAAAGCAATATAAATGAAGACTGTCAAGTTTCAGCCTAAAATGAATACCAAGGATTCAAATTAGTTTTCAAACATTCAAATGTTATTATTTTTCTATTAATTTGACTAGTTTTTACCTTCATTTTAATTTTTTAGTTGTTTTTATACAGATGAAGGTAAAAACTAGTCAAATTTAATAGAAAAATAAAGTGTTACAATACTTCATCCAATAATAATAAAGATTCAAATAAACTATGAAAATGAAAAATATTTTCAATTTCAGTTCTAAAACTTCAAAATTTTTAAAAAACCTTAAAATTTTAAAATTAACATTTTTATAAACATAGTTCCGCCTTGTGTATGCCTTCTGATGTACATGTTATGGCTGTTTAGGCCATTTTCAATATTATAACGTTAAAATTTAGATGCTTTTTAAAAAGTGTCAAGTCAGACAATAGTCAAGAAACCTACCTATATGAGCAGCAATATTGCTTTTGCAATAATATAATGAGTATTAAAGATTTGAATGTTATGTTTGAACCAACTATCATTTCTAGCTTTGTTGGTTTTTGCTTTCATGTCTTAATATTCTCTTAGATAAGTTATGAAGGATTTATTAAACCATTCATTTCTGTGATCAAAGAGTTGATCAAGTCATTTGCTCTTTGCTGTCTAATGATGATCAACAAACACAGGTTCAAAATGTTGGGCAGAGACAATGACAAGAGATATTTTTTTTAAATTTAACCTTTTCTGTGGCAAATATTGTTTTTTGAATAAAAAATTATTTTTCATGAAAAACCAAATGAATGGACATCAAATAAGCTAGTTGAGGAGAAATATTTGTTCCCCCCCCCCAAAAAAAAGAACTTATTTGTAGCAGATATACACATAAGGGTGAAAAATAACAAATATTGAAATGTGGATACACATAAAATGTCTGTCCAAAGATTTCTCATGGGCTCATTTCCTGTGAATCGATTTTTTTAACCCAGCCCTAGTAATGAATACAGTCATATTTCCAACATGTTGGAAGTTTGCTTATCTTGACGTGATGTGAACGTTGTGTGCCAATGTAGCAAATATGCTACACATGTTTTCATCAAATCTTTTACAGCAACCAAAGTATTCACTGAAAAACATGTTGGGAAGGTTACAAATACCAATACATAAAATGGCTAAAATTTGATTCGAAAACAAAAACATAATGGCTGCTTGTTCTATTTGTAGTGGATCTGCTACATTGCCACAGAAAGTGTTAAATGGATGCTGCAGATATTTAACTTCGATGCTTTCTTTTTCTTATACTAGAAATGTTCTATCAGAAAGAATTGAGTTTATCTTACCGAGTTTCAATGAGAATATCTGCATTGTTTTTGCTGAGCAGACTTTTGCAGATGAGTTCTTGAGTGATGGGAATGGCCACTTGGTTAGATACACATAAGTCAGACAAATAGTCAAGAAACCTACGATACCAAGCAAACAAAATCAAATATTAATAATCAGCTTATATTTTTTAAAAAACTATTTGGAACAATCTTAAATAACACAAATCCAGGTGATTCAAAAGCAAAAGAGAAGACATGTCTGAATGAGAAGAGACAATACAAATGGGAATGATTAAAATGGGAATGATAACATGGGAATGAAGCATAAAATGATTGCTAACAGCTGGATTATTTTCAGAGTTAGCAATAATTATAAGTAGCAATAATTGATAGAAACAGTAATACAACAAATTTTAAATTTAATTTGTAAACAATTTATAAATTATGTGTTTAATAAAAAGGATATTTTTTTTAAATTGTACATTAGTTTTTACTATTTTATAGCAAAATATACTTATACTGGTGCAGGATTTGATTTTAATTTCATAAAGTTTTAGTAAAATCATTGAAATCTAAATGATTATTTTTTGAAATGTAATTGCCTTTCAGTGAGTAAATATTTTCAAAATAAAATATTTCAAAATATTAATTTTTTTAAAAGTCTGATTAGAAATTTCATTGGATTTTGGTGCAAAATTTATAGTATGATAAAACTGGAGAACAAAGCAGGAAATTTATTGGCAATTATTTCATTTTCCATTAACTTGTTTTTCTATTCAATTTACTTTATATATTCATATATAATGTTAAAAAAGGAGCTGCCAATAGTCTCTTGCTCAAATATTATCTGTTAGCAGCTATTGCCATAGTATTCCTAAAAGTATGTGTCGTTCCTTCACCTTTCCTCACCTTCTCCAAAATAGGCTCCATGGAAATCGTGCCAACGAAGTTTAGAAAAGGTGCAAAGTTCAACAGACAGATGATTGCTCAACAATTATTCAACATCAGCCGCAATTTGTTGACCAATGAGAATGCATCTAAATCCAAGGCTCGGAGGAGCCTACCTATTTCAGAGATAAGCAGCCGATAGACGAATTTTGTCAGTCGCGACCTCTCTGCCTGAGGGCATGAAATTCAACTCACACACTTGTGTGCGCCAAGCAAGGAATTTCTAACATTCACACAGCAAGCAAGCAAGCAAGCAGGCAGGCAGGCAGGCAAATCCCTGATTTGACTCATACAATTGCATACACTCATTGACATGACTAGTGTTAATCACACCTATGCATTACACTCACTGAACATTTCTTAATGCAAGACGCATTATTTTTCCCAATCAATATTCATTCAATCTTTCATTCTTACTGTTCTTGAATAAATTATATATGTTATATACATTTGTTTATTCATTTATTTCATTGAACTTTGAACAAGGCCGATTTATAATTGTAGACAGAGAGATATGTTCTGCCATATTTCCTCTATGGACTCGTGCCCCTACAAAGAGGTGACACAAGGCCCTACATATGTAATAACTGAAAATTGGAGAAAAGAATTATTACTTTCTGACTAATTATTGCCAGCACTTTCCTCCAGGGGCAAAATTTGATTCAGACATGTCCAAATAAGTATTTTCAAGTCAGTCTTTGCATTTTCTCTACTGTAATGTCATCACTAACATTATATTGCTTTTCACAGTTAAAACTAGTCTTGAACACATGATAAAAATTGTTTTAAGATAAATATTAACAAAAATGTCAGACTTGAGATTTTATATACAAAATTATTAAAGATTAGAATTCTCTAATTTTTCAAAATTTAAACATCAAAAACATTTTCTAATATTCAATCATTTTGATTTTAAAAAAGAGAACACTAAGAATGCACTTACACAGGGGAATTAGAAAATGGTCAAATAATTTTACATTATAACTGAAGCAAATATGTTTTTAACCATCATATAAACAAGAACAGCAAATTCAAACATTTGTGAAAAAACTCCTCTTTAAAGACAAAACAAGCAAAAGAGAAGACATGTCTGAATGAGAAGAAACAATACAAATAAGAATGAGTAACATGAGAATGAATAACATGAGAATGAATAACATGAGAATGAATAACATGAATGAAGTATAAAATGATTGCTAACAGCTGGATTATTTTCAGAGTTAGGATGAGACAGAACGACAAAACACATACTTAAACACTTTTTTTTTAATGCCAGATAATTTTAAATTTATTCTTCAATTCATAAACTACAAACTGGTATTTTAGTTATGCTTTTAACGTTTTTCTATGTATGCCTCTTGCTATGTCCATTCTTTTTCAGTATTTAAGAACAGGTTAAATTTTCTGCTCGCAGCAGCATTTGATGTTTTCATCCATTCAAGTACCAACTTTGCTCCAAACTTAAAATGATATTTTAAAATACTATGCTGGCGGTATGCCTTCGGTGGACTTGAATCCTGCCAAGGGGGTGTTCATAAAATCTTGTAGGAATAAAGTCCTGGTCTCAACCAGACGTGAGACTTCCAAGGATCACTAAGCTGACACATAACAGAAACCGGGTCTTTGTCACCAAGCCTCCATATTCCATTGGAGTTGCCTCTTAAGAGACGAAGGACGCTTTACCTTATTTTACACTTTATCTCTACATGCAGAGAGTGTTTTTCAGTTAGTTGACAAACTTATTTCTTCCTCATTCTTCTTCATGAATGGAAATAAAAAATTTTTAAATAATAATGTACAGGATTCAATGATTTTTGAACAATTCTGTGCTTTAGTCAGAATTTTGGGCATTTCTGACACATACCAATACAATATGAATCCCTCTCTCTCCCAAACAAATTGCTGTATTCTTAATAGATGTTCAGATGAATTACATTCCCATGTCCCTCCTGTCTGGGAATTTTCAGTTAAAACTCAAGGCACATCCATAATCTTTGGATATATCAAGGACTCGCCACAAGTTCTACGTAAATAGCTTCTTCCCAAGAACATCTGTGGAATAAGCTATCTGCTGAATGTTTTCCCTGACGAGTACAATCTGGACATTTTTAAATCCAGAGTGAACAACTGCCTTACCCAATATTAGTCTTTTTTTAAGTCTTTTATTACTCTTCATTTTTAGTCATTTTAACTTTTATTTCTTTTCTTAGTCTTCATTTTAAACATGTCATATTTTAGTGTTTTCAACTTTACAATTTTAACATCAAGCTATTTTAACATGTTTTTTACTGGTCTTAATTCTATGGCAGAAATAACTCCATTTTTGATGTGAGAAGTGGTCAAAAGACGTTGCTTAGGGAGACCAAAAGATTTTGGAACAAAAAGAACAAGAAGTTACCTAAAGAAAACAACGTGGACATGCAAATGCAAAGATTAATGAAATGACCAGAAACAATGAAGTGAAAAGAACAAAGACAATTGAAACAATAAAAAGGTGCAACAAAGACAATGAAATTGTGCTTTGTGGGTGAGACATGAAATTTCTTAGATGATATAAACAACATTTAATAGAGTGGTGACTATGCTAACAAGAAAAGATCAATTTGAAAAACAATAAATAAACAGTGCTATAAAAACTAATCTTGACACTTTGTATCAATATTTTTTCATGCATTATAGAATTATACATTATTGTTATCATAATTCATAATATAACTAATACAATTATATATTATAAAAATATCCTATTTTCAAAGCAATAAACTATGAAAATGAAAATACTTTCATTCAGTTTCAGTGTTCTAGACGTTTTATTTTTTTTTTAAAAACCTTAAAATTCTAAAAATACAAAAACCTTAAAAACGTCATTCTTATAAATGTAAGTCTGCCTTGTGTATTGGATTGATGAATGTCTTTTGACAGATGTACATATTACAGCTGTTCAGGCCATTTTCAACATCCCAATTGTTAAACTGTCAACATCCAGCAAGAGTTTGTAGGCCTGAGCAAATTTTCAAAGAATTTCTTCTTTTCAAGTCCTCGCCAATTGTTTTTTTTACAGGTATCGAAATATGCACTTCATTGCACGAATTTAAATATGTACATAACAGTCCATAAACAGAAGGGAGTACAAGAGGAGTACAAGGGACTGAGAGGCCAAACATATACGGTAGAAGAAAATAGAAGTAGATTGAATATCAGAAAATTCTTTTTTAGCAAGGAGTAGGTAGTAAAAAAAGAAATTATCAATCAGACAATATTATATTAACAAAAAAAAATTATATACATCAAGATGTAAACAAAATCATTTAATATTTGGGTACACATTCAATAGTGGGGTCCAAAGATTTAAGACAAAATAGTTACTCCCCTTGAATACATGGACATAGATGAAAATAATCCCTTACTTAAAAATTGTTTTCAATCGTGCAAGACAAGGTTAAAAAACAACAAAAAGAGAAAGATTAAAGTGCATATTAAGTAAAAAAAACTTCATATAGCTCATCGCAAATAAATTTCCTTTTATTTAAGACTATTTCAAAGACAAAATTAAGTTAATTTGTGGCATAAACATCATTTTAAAATGAAAATCATAACCGACACGGTTGTTCAACAGTTTTGTAACATGTGACTGATCAAATAAAATTATTTTAATACATGCAAAACAATTAAATAATGATTTGATATACAATTTTATACAAAGTTATTTTATAATTTATTTTAATAGTTTATTTTAATACAACATTGTAGCTATTAAATATAACTAGCAACAGACTGTTCAAGCAAAAACTTCAGCTATCTCTGTAATATTTTTTTAAATAATACTGTTTTTATTTTATTTTAATTTAATTATTTCAATTTAATCTAAAAAAAAGAAAAAAAAAAGGGGGGGGTTGTCTTTGAAACCGTCTTAAATAATAGGAATTTTATTTGCAATGAGCTATATGAAGTTGTTTTTGTTTTACTTACACATTTTAATCTTTCTGTTTTTGTTGTTTTCTAACCTTATCTTGCACAAAAACAATTTTTAAGTAAGGGATTATTTTCGTCTATGTCCATGTATTCAAGTTGAATAACTTTTTTGTCTTAAATCTTTGGAACCCACTATTGTATATGTACCTTCATAGCAAAGTATTTTATTGGGAATATCCTAAGCTATATATTTTCTTCAGAGGTTACTTCAATATTGAATCGATACTGCCTGATTCTTGATTGTATGACATCACTCAAATGATACTGATAATATCTATGTAGAGTGTTGAAAAAGTCTGAAAACTCAAAGCAAAATCGTATAAAAAGTAATGTAAGATGAAATCATAACAAATTTGTCCTTGCTCTGATAAAGCACAAACAGCGGAAACAAGGCATAAGAAGAATATATTCTAACTGTATGAGCAGGGCCGTCGGAATCGGGTGAGGCTTCAGCCCCCCACCCCTCATTAACTTGCTAATATGTGTTCCTTATTTTTTCAAAAAATGCTGCAAAAATCTAGCTTTAAGATTACAGAAAGAGTAAATAAACCAATTATCCCCTTCAATTATTTTTTGCTGGTTCATAGGTGTATAGTAGACCTATCCTGAGTCTCGATTTCAATTTGATAAAACAAAGGAAAAAAACCTTGACCTCTATTTATCTTTGATTCCCAACGCACATTGTTGGTTTAGAAATACACGATTTATCTTTGGTTACAGTAATGTCAATTTTGTTGGTACTTAATAAAAGATAAATGTGGATGACTTGAAAAATACATTGATATCTACAGATTTTGAAGCTCTATTTTCAAAAATTCCCTAAGCAACTTTTTGTTCATAATTATCTTCATCAATTAGATATCTGAATATCATCATATATCCATCAATTAAATAGTTGCACTTTTTATAATAGGGGTGTTTTTCAGTGATCTAAAGGTGTGATCTAAAAAAGTTTTTTTCCGCTTTGCTCGCAGACCCACCCAATATGAATTTCGTTCCGACGGCCCTGAGGAGGAGTAAGGAGAGTTTGGCATTCAATCCTGGATAAGGCAAAAACTGAACTTATGGCAAGCTCTGTTAAAAGGAACTGTGGAATGTCAGCCAGAAATGGGGTGGGGGATGAGGAGGAGGAGGGGTGCTTTAGCTTCTAAAAGATACAGTTCACAATTCAGCCACAAGAGGCCCTTGCATGCATCTAGCACACAACAACTGAAACACTACTGTTTAAACCCTCTAAAATATTATGGAAGGTGCTAACAAGCAATTTTTTGCAAGCAATTTTAATGAACTATGAAAACACACACACAACTGTCTCTAATCGGTTCGCGGTCATTTCGTCAAACGACATGTTTCAACACACAGTCAGCCGACAGCAGTTTCGTCATGCGAACAATTCGAGAGAACCTCTTTGATGAACATCAGTTTTGCCAACTTGGTTTTTTGCCGACTGCCATTTAAAATATATTGAAAGAGGTTTAATTTTTCTGTTGAAGAGAGACACATCTGTGATGTCGGCCTAGACGACACAAGGGAGTAAATACCTCAAGTTACCTCTCTTGCCACAACCCATAATGACAGAAATTAGTTCCCAGTCATGCACCAGGCAAAACGGCGGAAATAAAGATAAACGTGCGGAGTGAAGGACTAGCAGTTTCTTCTCCGAGCGTGATCAGTTAAGCATCACATTTGTCTTCGTCCTTGTTCCTTTTGCTTCATCTTACTTTTCAGTGAGATTCCCACGGGCTGGGAGACACAACATCTTCGAAGAAGTAATTTGTTGTTATTACTGACAACATGTAAAATTAAACATCTAAAAACCTCAACTTTTTATTAAATTTGACCAGCTTTTACCTTCATCCTAATTTTTAGTTGTTTTTATACAATTTATTAATTCGGGCCATTGATTCTATAGTAACGAATAACAGCGCAATCAGAAATGAAGATTAAGCCTTTGGTGAGAATCAAACTTACACCCTCATGATAGAATCAGTGGCCAAAATTAATAATTTGTATAAAAACAACTAAAATTAGGATGAAGGTAAAAACTAGTCAAATTTAATAAAAAGTGGTGTGTTACAATAATACTTCATTCAATAATAAAGATTGATCTAAAAACCTGCTTTACAAATAAGCTTAATTAATCTATGCTTATTTAAGATGTAAAATAAAATTATTTTTCAGAAATTTCACTGTTTTTTTAACCTCTAAAAAAAGTATTCGACAAAACGGCCGTCTGCAAACAGCCAAGTCGGCAAAACTGATGTTCGTTCAAACAGGTTGTCTACGAAATATCCACATGACGAAACTGCTGTCATTGACTGCACGTTGGTGACACGTTGTTCGACGAAATGACCAGACACGCTCTAATCATGACAAAAAGAATTCTGAAACTACCATTCATAAAAACGATGACAGAACAGTTAACTCTTACTATTAAATTATTAGTAGGACACAGAACGTAAGCTAGTTTTTCACCCCATGAAAGAAGAATACCCACAAATTGTTAGAGGAAACAGCTCATCTCTTAAATAAAGATAATTGTATATGTGTGTGCGTATCCAGTAATACAAACAGCAAAACTACGAGATGGATTGAGCTAAAATTTATCACACACATGCTGATCCCGGGAGTGTGATAGGCATAGAGATCACACTAGATCAGTGGTTCCCAACCTTTTCGAGTCATTCCCCACTTTTATCAAAATGATTAATAGTTTTCCCCCCTTCCATTTAAGTGGCAACAAATAATTATTTCATTTTGCGTATATAATTAAACAGTTTTATAATGAGAATTAGTTTAATTTTATAATTGTACAGCTGCTGCTGCTGTGTATTTGTTACTCAAAGAAAGCAAGCGAAAATAATTAGAACACAGCATTTGAAATTCAAATTTATTACAAAAAAAGAAATAGTTCCGCTAATATAACTGATATACACATCAATGTGATCTCTGTTCTTGTTTTTTGCTACTAGTTCTTCGATTTGTGGGTCTATTAGCGAGAAATAGATCCCCACTACTCTTGAGCCAAAAACATTCACCACTACTTATTTTTACCTAATAGCCTTATTCCCCCCTTGGACTACCTAACCCTCACCCCACACCGGTTGGGAACCACTGCACTAGATGCTCAGAAAAAAAATATTTTAACATGTAACACCTGAATAATAAGTTATCACCACCTTAACAGTCAGAATTACTTCCCTTCTTTTTTGACTTGCTATAACCTTTTTGAGAACCAAACTGTTTTAATCCCAGTAGAAAGTTTACCTATATTTTAATCATGCAATTCTTTCTGAAAATGTTCTTCTAAAAGGTACTTATATCAGATAATGTTTTAAATTATTCAAAATATATAATTAACCAATACGATTAATTCTAAATTATTTAAAAGTCATCCGGTTCTTGTCCATATATAAATTTAAATAGAGTAAATAAATAACAAGTCAATTTTTATTCATTTTTCTATAAAAAGGTTTCCAAGAACACCTCTTATCCCACACGTACTTGTATTCGATAATTAGGCAATTTTGCAGATTTGGCGTAACACATGTATCATAATATAAAAAGAAAGGACAAAAGATTGAATTCAAGGGAGGTAATTTGTTAAAGATATTCCGTGCAGAAGTATTTTTAAAAGCTTTCCAAGTTCGTATGTAAGGTATTGGGTATATGTAAATGAAAAGTGAAAGTGAATGACTGTTACAAATGGTTCTAAAGATCTGTGTAAAATACAACATCTGTGATTTTTAAAAAGTTTTCTATACATTTAACATTGACTAACTAATCACAGACTTTGATAATTTTAGAGAATCTCTTTGGATGATTATGCTGAAGCAAAGAATCTATGTATGCCTCTTGAGATTTATATTCTAAAATGTTAGTTAAATTGACAGATTTTCTCTCATTTTATTTGTGTTAAATAAACTGACCAGTTATTAAAAAAATCAAAAAAAATCACAAAGATGACTTTTGAAATTATTAAATCCTGTCTACTTGATGTTAATGTATTTTACAGACCATTAAAATGCTTTTTTTAAAAATTTGAAATAAAGTTCATTTCAAAGATAATTTTTCACTTTTTTCAAGTAAAACATGGGCTATGCTGGGTAGTTCTATTAGCTCAATAATACTCAGGTTTAGGGTATAATTCTTATGAATTTAAACTTCAATTAAAAGGAAATATATTCACTGAGTATTCCATTCATTAATCTTAATTTGAGCTGGTATATTATTTGATTAGAAATAAAGTGTAACTGTCAGAATCTTGTAAAAATATAAGGTGTCACAGAAGTAACTCCCGATTTGTCCCAAAATTAATGCCAGTTCTAAGGAACCAACTATTAAATTATTATCAAATTACTATTAAAAGCAACTATTAAATAGTTGCTTCCCTTAGATAGAACTGGCATTAATTTTTGGACAAATTGGGCGTTACTTATGGGACACCCTGTAATTACATTAAAATCACAAGACTAATCAATATATAATTAAATCAACCTGTAAATCAATACAGTTTAAACTCATTTTTTTGTGTCATCTTATATCAACACCAGTTGCACTCATAGACAGAAGTCATAGCTAATCTCACCTATGAAATCTAATGTTTGTTCGGTATCATAAATTCTAACTTTAAATCTAATACTATAAAAGAAACCTAAGATATCCTGAATGAAGATCTATATCCGTTAAGCAAGTCAAAAGTAAATAGAAACAATTTTTTTTCGGCATTAAATTTTTGTGCTTTTAATCCGTTAGACCCTAATAATCTTTGTAGAAGTTGTTAGTTTTTAGAAAAAATGTTTTTTTTAAAGGTTTTACGAGGGGAGTTCTATTTACAGGCAGAGTCCAAGGCAGAGGTTCAATACCAGCCTCAGGCTGGTATTGAACCACTGCCTCCAGACTCGTTAGATTTCTAAATTTGAATGCCTGTGTTGGATAAGTCTCCGAGATAACGCTTGGATTATCTCCCCTTCTGGCCAAATCTGGAAACCCTGATCTGTACAAAGTACAAAGAACTGGGATGGAGGAATGAATATTTCAAAGTAAGTGACTATAGATTGTCCCCAGAACTATTTGAATAAGTGACTATAGTTTAAAAGTGTACAAATGGTAGTGCGTTCAGACTATGGGGGAAAACTATAGTGGCTATGTCTGTTGGGGGGGATCGAAATGAAACAAATTATGAATGTGCGGGAAAAAAAAAAATAACAGAAAACACTATGGGCAGCAGAACATCAACTGCTATTGAATGCAGAGGCAGAGTCAGAGTGTCAAATACCTCCATGGTCGACTTGGAGCATTGGATCTGTAGACAGTAAATAGTCACAAGTGGGTATATTAATAAAAGCAGTAAGAAGGTGTGGTGGAAAGAAAAGAAAAAATGCTAACAGTACAAAATGGAGTTTGTTTTTTTTTAATTTTAGGGAAAAAAAAAAAAGAAAAAAAAAATCAAGGTATAGAAAACTTCAACTGAAATATTAGATCAGTTTCTCACAAAATCAACAACCAACCAAAATTTTCAGCCAAGGGAAATTACATTGACCATGAAAAGAATTCAAAATGCTTTAAATATAATATAGCAAAATCATATTTAAATGGTGCATGTAACACTCAACAATTAATATATTCTGCTTTTAAAGTTATTTTTCTTATTTACTACAAAAATGCAGAGAAGATCTGCAGATATAAAAATGTTTGCTGCATCAACAGATGGGTCAAATATTCTCAAGGATTTTCTACTGTTGATATACCCAACCCAATGGAGAGAGTGATATAGTGTGTCATTCACAATGTTAGATTATCTAATATTTGAAGGTGGAAAATGATGTGAATAATAATAAAAAGTCAAAATGTACCAAACAAAATTTTTATATTGCTTTTGATAGCCAGACAAGGATGTACCAGCATTTTTGCAAGTTTATATACAATGAAATTGATCCAGGTAAAACTTCAGATTTTAAGGTAGTATATTGCAAAAGATTTGAGAAGAGTCATTAACATTCAAAATTTTGTTTGGACAGTTAAACTTCTGTGTTCTTGTTCAATATTTTGGTTAATCCATTCTTCAGCATTTATCAGGTGTATAATCCATTAGAAAAGAGAGAAAAAAATCCCTATTTTTTTCGGAAAATAGCAACAGAAAAATGGTCATTAATACACCAACCGGATTAGTTCATTTTAGCAATGCTAGATACACACAGATGAAACCATTACTGTCTCCCATATCCCAAGGCAATTTTAACCTCTACGTGGTGGAGTTCCAACACCTTTGCCAAGCAAAAGAAACCACACAATGTTGAAATCTATACCAGCCTGACTTCTGCACTTGGCCAACAAGCCAATATATGCTGCCTCTTCCAATGTTCTCACTCTCCAGCAGTGCTCCCTGTCAATTATCTGGACTTCATTCCAGAGAGGGTAATGTGTACCCTTTTCTCTTTAGATATGTCCTGCTATACCAGATTTTTCTACTTCTCTTTTAGATATGGCTTTCTTATGTTCCTTGAGTGTGATTTTAAGGAGACATCTTGTTTTCTCCTTATATACTTGCGAAGAGAGGTTTAACTATTAAAAACAACTCTGAGATTGTAACAACAAAGCCTTTTGTTCCATTCGGCACACTTCTTACATATGGAATGTTTGCTGTAGCCACATAATTTGTGATAACTGGGCTCCTCCTCCTGTTTCCCCATCTTAGAAAAAAACAAAGGACAGATAGTGGCTACGTTAGAGGGTGCTACTAACATCCCTTAATTATTCTCTGCTTATTAGGAGACAGCAATTATCTATATCAGAGTTTTCCAAACTTTTTGCATGGTTGACACACTTTTTAAAAATAACATTTTTGGCAACACATTACTTGAGTTTTGTTAGCCAAGCCAAATGTATAATGTCATCCCGGCAGTTCAGCTGACTCAGGAAAAGTATCTTTTGAAAGATATACAAATTATACTTAATTTCACGACACAC
This sequence comes from Architeuthis dux, assembly GCA_006491835.1. Lineage (NCBI taxonomy): Eukaryota > Metazoa > Mollusca > Cephalopoda > Oegopsida > Architeuthidae > Architeuthis > Architeuthis dux. The sequence goes on from VCCN01005748.1 coordinate 2,505,023, forward strand.
CTAGAGATTATCAGCGCCACATTAAAGTGTTGCAACCCACAGTTTGGAAAGCTCTACATTAAAGGGTGCTTCTTTTAGCTTTGTGAGATCACTGCTGATAAAAAGTGCTGTGTGTTGAAGACAACAAACTAATCCTTTCTTAACACAGAAGGAATGGTTAGAATCAAAATTCAGATACCCTGTATATATTCAGATACCCTGTATATATTCAGATACCCTGTATATATTGGTTTGTTGTACAAACCAGTGCTATACCATTCCTCCATACAGGTTTCTAGGACATCCAAAAAAGGAAGTTTGTTCTCGTCTTCCTTCTCCATCAGAAACTGTATTGGTCTAATTGAGTTCACATGATCAAACAGGATCTGTATGTCCACGCGATGGGGCCAGAGGTTAAATGTGTCATCCATATACCTCAGTCAGACCAAAGGCTTCAACACAGAGATTGAGATTTTCAAAAAATCCATGTAGATGCTGGAAATTACATGGAAAAGTGGAGACCCCATTTTGTGATGAAATAGGTTCCCCCACCCCTTTTCTTATAGATTATGCACCTGACAAAGGCTGAAGAATGGATAGGCCGAAACATTGTGGTAACAACATCAAGAACACAAAGAAGCAGTCCAATTGTCTGAACAAAATTTGGATTGAAGGTAATATGTTGAAATTGGAATGTTTTGGGACCTGAATCTTCGGGGGAAAGCAGCAGTTACTTTCTCAGATTTTACCAAATTCTTGCTGTGAATTTTGTTATAAAATAATTTTTGAATTCTTTTCAATAGAATTACAAATTATGATGAATTAATAATCAAGTTATAAACGGTGTACAGAGAATAATTCAAGATAAAACTGATATTTCACAAGGGTGTACAAAAGCAGGTTTAGCACAAAATAAAAAATAATTCAAAAACAAATGTTTCTTACTTGAAGCATCAAGTTTTTAAAATCAATAAATCCAGAAGATTCTTGGTATGGCAAAATTAGAAATTATTTCAAAATAAATCTTGGCATTATTCATGGCAGAAATTGTTCATGGATTGTTAAATCTTTTTAGTGTTATCGATGCCTGAAGATGAACTAAAAAATGTAGATCAAAAGAACTCATGATTTACTTTATTAAACAAAAAAACAAAAGATGGAAACTATTTTTAAACATGGAAAGATAGAATCCACTGTGACATAAAAATACTTAAAGCACATCTATTGAAAGTTAACAATCCCAAGAAGTCACAAGTTACAAATAATCTATGCTTAAGAAAAATACAACTATTATTCATAAACACAGTTGGAAGAGCTGATAGACTTGATGCAACAAGCAAGACAAAGAAAACACAATATTTGATGGCTGCATTTATCAAACAAATTTAGTAATACAGAAGAAGGGAAATATAAAAAGATGCATTTTTCAAACATTTAAAAAAGAAAACAAAATTTTTTTTAAAACAGTCATTTAGATAAAATACTTAAACATGTTCACTAACTGCTTTTCCCCAACTATGAAATGGGACAGACTAAAAGTTACTGTATAAAATCGTTTATTTTGAAATTAATTTTCAGATTACCTGAGCAACAGAAATAGAGCCTGGTTTATGTAGGATATATAACTTATTATTCTTTAGAATACTGACAGGTTGTAAGAAACAATATACTTTAAAGATAATATTATATTTATAAAGATTTAATTAAATATTACAGACAGGATTACACCATTTGTTATATTTATTTACCTATCTTTATTTTACAAAAACTAAGTATTAGAGATGGGAGTAAATTAAATTAAATATTAGAGAAGGGAACAACATTGGATGTATTTATTAATATATATATATATTTTTTATACTA
>VCCN01005748.1:2622158-2633909 GCA_006491835.1 Architeuthis dux
TTTGCTAAAGTGATTTAGACAAAACTGATATTTGCTAAATTGTATAAGTTGTTTTATTGTAGTTTATATGGGTTTACAACCCATATAAACTACAATAAAACAACCACTGGATTTAATAACAGATAATTATACTTTTATTATCTACATGATAGGTGTGGATACCAATAATGTTAAAGTCTTTTGAAGTAAGGAGTAGATTTTCCTAAGTTTCGCAATTACAGAGAATTGAAAAATAAAATGAAAGAAAATGTGTAAACAAAAGTAAATTGTATCACTTTGATGGCTCAGTGAAAATATTTTCCTTACCAAACAAATTCTCAAAACCTATTTTAGAATATGTAATATTTTTTAAAGGTTTTCACATTAACAGCACTACCAGATAAAATAATTACAAAACATACACTTTTAATGGTATTGCCTTTTAGATCCAGAACAAGACTAACATTCCAAGGGAAATTATGAATCACTGCAACCCACCCAGTCCGTTGGGTTTACGACACTCCCAATGAACTAAAAGGTGTTGATTAGATATTACATTCCAGTTTATAAGCATACCATTGATGTTTATGTAAAATGAGGTGACCAATGAATAAGTTACTTCTCACAACTTTTGTTGCATCACTAAAAAGTCTGAATTTTCAACAAAAAAAAACAAGCGTGAACGCCGCTGGACACAAAGTAAGGGACCAATTTAGCATAAATTTATATTGTAAATTGAACGCCCCTAAAAACTTATTTTAAGGGGAAATTTTCAAAAAACAAAATAACATGTTCCCTACTCATTGAGGGGAGTGTGTGTGTGCAAAATTTCAAGTTTCTACTATGAACAGTTAGGGCTGGATGAAGTCCAGATAGATAGATATAAATGTCAGAACATATGAATAACCTAAACCCAGCAACAGTGTTTAAACCAGTCTGTTGTGGTAGCAGCATTTAATACATTAAAACATTTAAAAGAATTGCCAATGTTCCTAAAGCCTATGTATATGCTATGCCGAATCGGCAAAATTGCCTAGTTAGCAAATAAAACTATTTATCTTTTGTAAAAAAAGTTTGATTACATAAACTTTTGATTGTAAAAAAAAATAGTTGTTTTTATCCTTGTTTTGAATAAATAAACTTTTGATCAAATTAAAACTAGCTATATATTTATTTTTTGTAAAAAGTTAAAAACTACATATTTACTTTCTTTTTTTTCACAAAAAAACAAATATGTAGGTTTTAATTTGATTAAAAGTTTATTTAATCAAAACAAGGATAAAAAGAACTATTTTTTTTTTTTTTACAATCAAAAGTTTATGTAATCAAAGTGAAATCAAACTTAAAAAGTAAGTAAATACATAGTTTTATTCACTATTTAGGCAATTTCACTGATTCGGCATAACATATACACTATCAAACTGTACAAATATTGGAAACTGAACAAGTGATGCATCCATTTCTGAGAACAGAGAAGTAAGTTAAAGAACCTCAACTCTTCTTCTGTGATACAACAAACTGACCAAAAGCAAATAAATATTCTAATGTTACAGCCAAATTGCGTTGGATACACTGTTTCTCGTACGATCACCAAAGTTAAGCAACATCAAGCCTGGTCAATACCTAGTTGGTATACCAGTTGCCGTAAACAGCTACGGATAATGTAGATCCACAAGTGGCGATCTCATTAATCCTCCTAGAAGGAGACCGATCACTACACTACACTCAATAACACAAGCCAAAGCCCACCCTACCCTATGACTGGCTTGGCTGCAAGCCACAAGAAAGGAATAAATGAATATTTTAATCGTTTCTTTAAACCTTATGTTTCTAAGGAGGCCCTAAATACAATATTAATAATAATTGTAAAATATTCCGGTAATATCTTTCTTGTGCAAATGAGTGGGTTTCCAATTTGATACAACTAAGCATACCTAATAAATTGTGGGTAGAGTCGTTGAGAGAGACGGACTGGACGGAATGAGAACAGAAGTGTGGAGAACAATAAAGCCCAGCGATTGAATGAGAATCTTTGAGGATTGTTTGTCTCCTTACAGAAGCAGATGCAACAAATGAGCTTCAAGCAATCCAGAATTCCAGACAAGATGGAGATCCGCTTCTGAGATTATCAGACATGAAGCTGAGTGAATGATCTAAAAGCAAGTAATAAAGCATAATTTAGTCTAAGCAGAAAATTCACAGCTCAATTATAACATCTGTAAGAATAATTACCCAATAAGCTTTTATATAGATATATGCAGATATAAATATAGCTGTTCCCAAGAAAAAAGTTGGGAAGAACTACCTCATTTGCATAAAACAAAATCAAAACAAAAACAAAAAAAAAAAAGAGAATTTCATATCTCGTCTCCCAGTTGACATTTCTGTGTACTTTAAAAGGGCTAACTCATGGTTTTCAGACATGAGGAATTCAAAAATACATTTTACCATAAAAGTAATTAATCTATAGGTATTTCAGTATTTTACAAGGAAATTTCAAGTATACTTTATAGGCCAAAGTCTATGGATTTAATTCATGAAGGACATATATATTGTTAGAAGGAGAATTTTATCAGCTTTCTAACGGTGTATGTTCACAAATTGTATCTATTGGGCTTAAAAAGTTACAGCTCAAAATGTGAAGCTAAGTATTCAGCATTTTACGAAAAAACTTCAAGTCTACAATCCAAAGTCTATGGATCGTAGAATTAATTTTGTCTGGAGGGGATGCACGGTAGGCGCTGCTGGACCCCAGCCTATAGCTTTTTGGGGGACTTTTTTTGTTTTAGAGAAAAGTGACCTTTTTAGAGGAAGCAAGTGAAATGACTCTAAAGTGGGTGATCGTTTTACAATGTACATATAATGTGAAACTGGACAATTAATTTGTGTCCCTCTTTGCGACACCCGATCTTCATTTCACAATGTAAATATCTGCTCCCGTATAATTTTTACTGTGTCCCATAATGAATAAAATGAGATTTCATAGAGTTTCCATTCGGGAGTGTGCCTGAGCCCGCCTGGAGGATGTACACCCCCTTGAATGGAAACTATGTCATCTCAATTTATTCATTACTTTTCTTTCTTTTTACATTTCTGTTGTGAAAAATGGTGTCAAATCTACACAGTATAAGAAAGAGACCAAAGCTGTCCGATTTCGAACGTGGTAGGATTGTTGAACTTCAGAATCAAGGTCTATCATAATTTATAATAGCTGAGAAAATTAATCGAAGTCAGACAGTTGTGAAATGTTTTTTTGCATGATCCAGATAATTACAGAGCCAAGAATAGAGGTGGTAGACCGAAGAAGATGTTGGACCGTAATGAGAGGGCAGTTATCAGAACAGTACTGCAAAACTTCAATCAGTTCATCGCTCGTCCGAATGCAGAAACAGATCTTAAAGTTCACACAGAGACAATCAGACGAAAAATTAGGAAGTCAGGATTCAGGCACAGAAAAAGATTGCAGCGTCTAACTCTGAAAATGATCTATAAACAATGTGGACTGGAATTTGCAAGACTCCATCAAACGTGGGATGAGGAGTACAGCTCTGAAAAGGATCCACAAACAATGCAGGAGTTAATTTTAACCTTTATTCAAAAAGTGTTTAATGGTAACTATGTGCATAACTTATGATCAGGACAAATGCATGTTTAGATCAGAGATATCAAGAGAAAGATGCAGTTTACACAGACAAGAATTCAGAGACTGTGAATGAGGACGATGAAGAGTCCGAGCGTGATGATGAAGTGGAAGAGATGGAGATTGACGAGAGAAACTTTGACAATCTCTTTAGTGATGAGGAGTAGTTTACGACACAAAAGAATTAATTGTCAAAATAAGGGTTTGGACTCAAATATTGTGTCAATAGAGAAGATTACAGGACAAACAGTTGATATCAAATGTATATATAAAAAAGATAACATTGGATTTCTCAACATTTTTTTGTTGCTGTTTTTGTCCTGAAATAGAGTCAAGAAGTGTTTGAATCTTAACTACAGAGTGTGTCAAAGTGATTTTGTACCTCGTAAACACAGAATTCTGACCAAATGTGCCTCCCAAATGCTTATGCTAAAATTTTGTTAATGGCATGAATTTTGCACTTTGTTTTTGACTGAAATTTCAAATCAATCAACCAATAAAGAACTAAATGAGACCTTTTTGCATTTAATGTTTATTTATCCATAAAAGATGGTTTCGATCTCTCATTCTTCATATCACTTTGCTGTCTTCTGTGCGCGTTCTTATGTCCTCACTAACAGTGAAATGCCACTTTCCATCCTGCTGCTTATTGTGGTCCCTGATATAAGCATAATGCTCTCTTACTCAGGAGGTCAGCTCTGCCAAGAATTGCTCCATTTTTAACAATAAACATTTCCTCATCAGCATCTTCTCGTTTTGATCATTTGTACCTCCCTATGAGCAGGTGTGCCCTGTAACGGTGTTACCATACTTTTTCATACCCTGCTTAACAATCATTTTACTGAATTCTTTGGGTCAAAGTTGTATGGATAAAATGTATTAATTTGTCTCTGTTGTTTAAGTTTAAAAGTTATGCAATTTTCCATTTTTGGGGGTGACCGGGTTCGTGTTCGCAATAGGGGTAATAAAGGGTTAAAAATGAACTCCATGGGTCATTATTTAAGTCTGTTAACATACAGAATCATAGAATACTTCAAGGATTATGAAAAAAAGATTACAGGACAAATAGTTGATATCTAGTTTATATATGAAAACATAATCGGATTTCTCAACTTTCTTTGTTGCTTTTTTGTCCTGAAACAAAGTCAGGCTGTGTTTGAATCTTGAAACCATTTTCTGAACTTGGATCAGTATGGGAAAATGTGTTCATTTGTCTCTGTATGTTAGTTTGCACTAGGGGTAAAAATAAGGTTAAAAATTAACCCCATGGGACATTTTTTCAGCCTGGGAACAGGCAGAATCATAAAATAGACAGGTGGTGAAAAAGAAATCCAGAGGGTGCCTGTGGACCTACTTTTCTAACTAGACTATAGAATTTCATTCTTTGTATGAAACAATATTATCTGATAGAAAGAGAGAGAGAAAAAAAAACTACACTTTCTCATGAAAAAAATAGCATAACAGAAAAACATTTGTCTTCAAAACAATAATAAGAGCATTGGACTTAGAATTCCACAATGTTAGAAATCACTGAAAGGCTTTCAAATTAATGTTGTGCTCCTCAATAAGACATGAAAAGTAAAAGGCTGATTGCATTTGCAAGTAGTAGCGATTCATCAAATGACAAGTTTAAAGTTGTGAAAAATAAAATGAATAATTTTTTTTTAAATCTACCAAAAGAGATATATAATTCAATGTTTGAATGGTTTACCCAATTAGGTGGTTTGGAAAATCATGTTCTAATTATTTGAGCATTCAAAGCTTAAATTTTTTTACTTTTGAACAGAAAAGACATTTCAAGATTTCAGGCTAGCTTAACAAAAATTAACCAACAACATGGAATAAGAGAAATTACAAAAGAAAGAAAAAAAGAAAAAAAAATTAAAAATTTTAAAAAAATCAAAACACTTAGGCCAAAGTCCGTTAATAATCCTTTCTAAAATTAAAATCCATTGTTTTTCTAAATCTCTTATTGAGTATGACAGCTTATATTTCATAAACATTAGGTATATACTGATATAATGTACCTTATATCGGTCAGTAGATACCATGCAGTAATTAGACCGACGTAGGTTTCTACCAATTGTTTCCCAGCTCCTCATCTTTTATGAGGAGCATGGGTTACATAGTTTAGTAAAGGTGTAGCTTGACCATTCCCTCTCTAGGCTAGTCTTGAAAGAGTTCACATTCTCTGCAGTGACTGTGGCTTCACTCAGATAGTTCCGGTCCTCTGTCACTCTTGCAGTGAAGAACAGTTTCCTTGTGCCCGTTTCAAGTTGCATTTGAAGTCTGTATCTGTGTGTTTGGTGAAAGGTTCAGCATCTGCTTGTTTGGGCAGATAGGGCAACGACAGTGAGTGTTGACTGAGCGTTGGTTGGTCAGGAGGCGGTAGGTTTCTATTACATCAGCTCTTCTGCATCTGTATGCAAGAGTTGGTATACCAAGCTGTTGCAGTCTGCTAGTGTAGGGGGAGGTCTTTCAGTTCAGTCACTAGTTTAGTGGCTCTCCTCTGCACCTTTTTGATTGCATCCTGGTCACACTTCAACTGAGGAGACCGTGCACGGGATGCGTATTCCAGGTGTGGGAGGACGAGAGATTGCTCATGAACTTGAATGTTTGCCGTAGGCCCCCCAGAACTTTGTTGGCCTTGTCATGTTAATAGTAAAGTATTTTCCCTAAAGAGATCAAAATTAAGTTCCTTACTCACTTACCATACTATACCAGTAACACAATGTGTTAATATAATTGTAAAAACTTAAAAAACACTGAACAAGAATATTTTAACATAACATAGACAAAGAAATATTAATTTAATTTAAATAATAGTACAGAGAGAAGGACCATTATGAATTAAAATATAAATTATGAAAAATTTAATTTTCTTTCCAATTTACGGAATTATAATGTTTAACAAGTCAGATAGGACAGGGAATTTACTAGCTAGGGCCATTGCAAAAACAACGTCGCAAAAACAAATTGATTTTTTTCTCCCAAAGAATTTTCAAATACTGGAATAGTTTACCATCTTATATAAAAAAAAATAGTACAAGTATAAATAATTTTAAGAATAACTTAGATAAATTTAGATCATCTGGGATAGAAAATAAATTAATAGGGCAATTTTGGGAGTTATCAGATGAGATAAATAGAAGAATTTAGGAAAAATAAATAAATAAAATGTGCCTGGTAAATGTTTCTCTGTACTGATTAACAGTAAGTTCATTAAGTTTCATACATTTTTATTATTTGAATTAATGTCTATTTTATTTTATTTTAAGGTTGAATAAGTATTTTTTAATGTAAATTGTATATGGCCAAGAGGCATTTTTATTTAATAAATAAATAAAACAATTGATTTACAGTGGAAAATATATACTTTGGTTCTGTCAATGATTGAAAAAAACTGAAACTGAGCGAGAAATTCTGCTTTTATTATAATTAAGCAGACATGGATTTATTTATTCAGTTTATTTAGATAAAAAGATTTTATTTACATAAGCAAAAAGTCTTTCTAGACCAGTGGTTCCCAACCGAGGGGGGAATAAGGCTATTAGATAAAAATAAAAGTCCAGTCTAGAGAAAGGATTTTCTGCACTTCTATCTATCAAGTCGAAGGCTCGAAATAAGCTCCAAGCTAAGAATAATTTAAGATGTGCTCTCCCACTAACAGACCCACAAATCAAAGAACTAGTTGCAAAAAAAAAAACAAAAAAAAAGCAAGAACAGAGATCACATTCATGTGTATATCAGTTACAATAGTAGAATTCTTATTTTTTTGTAATAAATTGGAATTTCTAATGATGTTCTAATTATTTTCGCTTGCTTTCTTTGAGTAACAAACACACAGCAGCAGTTGTACAATTATAAAATTAAACTAATTCTTAGTATGAAGCTGTCTAATTATACATAAAATAAAGTTATTATTTGAAATTATTCTTTGTTGCAACTTAATAAATGGAAGAGAGGGAATGCTTGTAATCTTATTGACAAAAGTGGGGAATGACTCAAAAAGTATGGGAACCACTGATTTAGATAAAAAGACTTTAATTACATAAGCAAGAAATCTTTTTCTAGACACAAATCCTTCTTGCCTAAAGATACACTGAAAGCAAAATGGCCCAAACTTGATATCAATTGGATAACTAAAGATTTGACAATGTAAAAAACATTTTCCTCCGCTTGTCTGCTCTGGTTAGATAATTTTAATTGGCTGCTTTCATGCAGACCTACTTTCAGCAGTGAGAGTGCAAATAAAACATACAGAAACAGTTTTCTAATATTAGCTCTTATTTTGCATATAATGCAATACATTTTTGTCCCTGGTGGAAAAAAAGGCTGAGGACTATGATTCTGTCATCGTTGTCATCTCATTTTTCTCAATTGGATAACATTGTTATTCCTTAATATATTTCAATGAAATTTTGTATATGGGCTTGTGGAGGGATTCTACCTGGGAGATGGTGAGTTATGGCTGATCAGATTGTTTACATTTTATAAGCAAAAACGTTTTTGTTTGCAGTTGGGAAAGTTTCTCAAATCTTGACAGATTTTGCTGAAATTTGGTTATAATGTTGACAAAACACCAAGAATTGAAAAATGGTGAATTACGGTCAATCCGATTGTTTGTTTACATTTTATATGTAAATAACCATATGTCAACAGGCAAAACATACTGAACTTTGAAACTGCTGAAACTGATTAGAATGAAATGTTATACAGGTTCTTCGCACCTAATTACTGAAAATATATAACGTTTTATGGGTTTTAATAAAAAAAAAAAAAATTTAAGTTAACGGTCCTAATAAACAACTAATTGCCACGCTGGTAGTTCAGCATACCATATTATATTAGGCCGCAGAAGTAGACATTATTGGCGCCTCTCAACAAAAACATCAGTACAATTCTACCACATGATTATTTTCTTAGTCTAACTTCCTAATGCAAATATTGCCCACATTTACATAGGAAATTTGCATCCCACATAATCTATTTACCTGTGTAGGAAGTTATAAGATCCCACCCTATCATCAGTATTTTCTTTACAATAGTTTTGTATTATTATTCTGCACAGTGTTGCCAAATCAAAAAACATTTTTTGTACTAGTTTGACTTCTAAAAAGCACTAAATTTGAAAGAAAAACACCAAGAAGTGGCAGAAAACACCGAGAAGTGGCAGAAAACACCAATAAATGGCCAAAGAAACACTGGAAGTGGCCAAAATATGGCCAGAAAAATCGCTAAAAGTTATCAAAAACATGCCAAAAATTGTCATTTTATAGCCAAACATTTTTAGGTCATGCCTCCTTTTATAACCACATCCCCCCCACCCAAATTGAAAATCTCTTCCATCGGTTCTGGTACAATATATATTCTCAGGCTTTCCTAATAAAGCTACAAATTCTAGCGTGTTGGTAAGGCCCTACGTTTCTTGTCCACTGTAGTCCAAGGTGGCCAGTACTTCTGGCCACTTCATAGATAGACATTCTGATGCATCAAGAGCAGTGACAAAAATAGTTTACCTATATAGGTCACCGCCAGTAGCAGCCGACTATTTTAAATAGCTAATCCTCACTGAACGTTCCGGAACAAGTTTGTAATGTTACAAAGGATTAAGAAAAGAAATTCTAAAGCAGGTTTGTAAAAATAGGGCAGATGAAGAAAGGAAAAGAAAACAGGTCTGGTTTGTCACTCAATAGAAACCATCACGTGACCAACGCCTTTTGGCAGCGTGATCAATTAAAAAAATTGGAAAACAGGGGAGGTGATCAATGAATAATTTACTTCTCTCTTGTTGGGCGTTGATCATTAAAAAAAGTGTGCATTTTCAAAAATCAGGCGTGAATCCTGCTGGGCACAAACTAAGGGACCAATTTAGCATAAACTTACATTGCAAATTGACCCCCCCCCCCATTTAGGAGGAATTTACAAATTTGCAAACAGAACCCCCCTCTAAAAAAGTAGGGGGGGATTTTGAAAAACAAAAGTTTTTTTAGACATAATAAGGAGTAACTGTTTAAAATTTCAGAACTCTAGCTCCGTTTGTGCAGCCTGTACCCATGATACATACATAGCCAGCCAAACCAACTTAGAAACTGAAGAAACTTATGTTGAGAGTTTTGGTTGACAGTTTCTAACAAGCAAATTATTAGAAGAGAAAAATAACTAGCATTCCAAAGGAAATAATGAATCACCGCCACCTATATTTGCTTCTTTTCCCCCCATGAATTAAATAGAGGTGGTGGGCAGTGATCACTAAAAAGTCCAAATTTTCAAAAAAACAAGTGAGAATGCTTCTGGACACAAATTAAGAGATCAATTTAGCATAAACTTACATTGTAACCACACACTAAAAACTTATTTGGGGGAGGGGGGAATTTTCAAAAAAAGAAAAACAACAAAAAGCATTTCAGAAACATAAGGAGTAAATGTCTAGATTTTCAGCCCTCTAAGCGTCATAGGTGTGGCCTGTAAGCACGTTACATACATAGCCAGCCAGACCGGTTTAAAAACTGAAGAAATCTATGGTAACAGTTTTAGTTGACAGTTTCTAATATGCTAAGAAAAATTAAATCAAGACCGAATTCAAAACAATAGAATAGCATAAAAAGAGAAGAGAATCTATTCAAAGCTTGGAACAACACATTAACCCTTTAATTCATAAAAAATTCCTAATAAAAAGGAGTGATATCATTGTTTGGGGTACAGCACTTTCGTCTACATCACTTTAGCAAATATCAGTTTTGTCTAAATCACTATCACTTTTGTCCCAACAATACCTCCAAAAGTTCTCAATGAATTTCAATGACATTTTGTCGAATGGTTAGCCATGGAAGGAAGAATTGACAAAATTTGGGGATTTTTTTCAATTTGGTGAGCAGACAACTGGTTACAGTTTGGCTGAGATGTTTTCACTCATTCCCAATATTCAGCAGATATAGCACCTAGAACCAACAGAAAAAAAGGTTATGGCAATTTGAAAGATGTGAGGACAACACTTGACCTCAAAACTGACCTCGCTGGTAACTTTTGAACCGTTGAAAAACTTCAATTCTTCCTTAGCCCATGGCATGCTATTCAACAAAATGTCATTGAAATTCATCGAGAACCTTTGGAAATATTGTTGGGACAAAAGTGATTTTAGAACAAAGTGATTTAAACAAAACTGATATTTGCTAAAGCAATGTAGACAAAAGTGCTGTACACCAAACAATGATATCACTCCTGTTTATTAGGAATTTTTTATGAATATTAGGCACCATTATCTCACAGAAGGTTTATCAAATCACCTGCCATTTTGCCACACAATTCTGAGAACCTATTTTTCTACAAATTCCCACTGCCACAAAAACATGTCTGAACCTTGGGGTCATGGCTGAAAAGTGAATTTATGTAAATTGTTTAAAACCTCATTACTCATGTGAAATTTTTGTACTACACTACCCTCCACTCCCTTAAAACATGTAGGTCATACCCTTACTTTATCTCAGAACAAACTTCTTCAATTTAACAACAGCTCTCAAATCATTTCTTTGTTAGTTTCTGATTGGAGCCATACCCATAAGCATTATCAGTTAACCCTTTAGGCACCAAGTTTTTGAGGATAATTTCGTGAATTTGTCTGTTTTTTTAAGGGCCGTAGAGGGAATGGTTCATGATAGAAGCTTGTTATAAAGAAATGAAATGATCAATATTGTACAAAGTTTATATTGGTAAAAGATATTATCTAATTTGCATATAATGTCATCAGGTGGTGGCCATCTTGGATTCTAGAAGTTTTAGTACAACTGTTCTTCAACAGTTCTTACCATTTTACAATAAATCCCACAAAAATTAAAGCAAAAATCTGAATAATCTACCCCTGTGCCAAGTTTCAGAAAATCAAAGAGGTGATGGTGTTGTCCATTGGGTGATTTGTCCTGGAATCACCCAATTACTTGTTAGATGGGGGGAGGGGGGTATTTTTGGCATGTTTTTCATGTTTAATCCTACATTGAGGAGGCAGCAAACAAAAATGGAAACAGCAATTGCAATATCATCAAAATACTGTTAGTATCTTTCTCTTAGATTTTCAAGAAATTGACCAACATCTTGGGGTGATCAATTAAAACAATTGGAAAAAGGGTGATCAATGA
>VCCN01005748.1:2661299-2672060 GCA_006491835.1 Architeuthis dux
GTGGAGAGTTCAAAAAGGGGGGAGATTATGAAAACTGGGGTACTGCCATTGATGGTGGTTCAGCTAACGAAAGATAAGGTCCAGTCTGTATTGAATCTTCGGGAACTGAATACCAACGTGGCATGCCACACAGGTGGTGATGTTGTGGATGTAGGTGGGGAAACCATAAGAGAGAGTGGCAACAGATGACGAGGACTTCTATGGTAATAGACTTAAAATCAGCCTACCTACAGCTTTGTGTAAGCAAGAATTTATGGAAATATCAGCTAGTCAATTACAGTCTGACCAGGCTAAAACTCTACACTGAAGATTATGGACCTGGACAATATTGGGGAGGATGAAAGGAGTGAGAGGAGCCACTAGCTCCTTTATAGACTACATTCTAGTGGGCGAGACAGTAGTGACAGTTGCAGAGGTCATGGGTCACCTGAAGAAGTTTGGGTTGACTGCAAAACTACCAGAATCGTTAGAACGGATGGCAATATTAGGGCTCAAACTGAAAAATGATAGGGTGGGCAAACTGGCTTTTTGGAGGAGGAATGAGATCCCAAGGATGAAAGACGATTTGAGCAGACGGGAGTTGTTTTCAATGTGAAGAAGATTTGTAAGGCACTACCCTATTCCTGGGTGGTTCTGGATTGCGTGAGGCTATGTTGAGGAGAACTGATGGAGTGTGCTGGGAAGATAAGGTGGGGTAAAGGACAGTTGCAATGACGAGAAATTGTGGAAGAGATGGAAAGGGAAGACTCAGTGAGAGGGAGGTGCGATGCTGTGGGGACGGGCATTATTTCAGAGGTAGGTGGTGTCGAGGTGGAGGATGGGGCGTGGCTAAGGAAGAAGGATGATTGTAACCACATCAACCTAGCCAAATTAGATGCTGTGTTAAAGGGTAACAATCTGGCATTGAGGCGGAGACTGCGGGACATCAAAATCCAGACTGTTTCGGCTACAGTGCTTGGATGGGTGAGATGGTGGTCATGGGTGAGAGGATGGTACGAACAAAAGGAGCTGCAGAACTGCTTGTTAAACGTTGTCTGAAGATCATGGGAGAGCTGATTGATATAGGAGGGAAACTGTAGGTTTTGTGCCTTCGGAAAAGGCAGATATTCCCACCAGAGTGAAGAAAACCTGGCTGGGAGTACAGGAAGATTCAGAGAAAGGGAGTAGCCACAACGTGCTGGACCTGGAGTTGAAAGAGTTGCACATTCATGCACCATATGAGGATAGACAGAACCCTTTTGGGGCCAGAAAAGTCGACCCACATGTCACCAGGGAGGCTGTTTGGGAGGTGATTAGGAGTTGCGACAGTTGCCAGACGATTGACCACGCACCAAGTGTGCATGAGGTCAAGGTGAAAAACAACTGGACATGGCTGGCTATCAACGTGACGCATTACCAGAAAGCGGTGTATCTCTCAATCAACTGCAGACCTGGACTAGTGACCAGATCGAGGGAAATTAGAGTCAAGACTGCGGTCACAACTGCAGGGGTACTGAACAAAATATTTTTGGAAAGAGGTCCAGTGGAATGGACAAAAGCACTGCGTTTCGTTCGATATTGTAGCAGAACAGTTTGGTAGGGGTTAGTTAATAGCGATAAAGCTAAAGAGGTCCAGTGGAATGAACAAAAGCACTGCGTTTCGTTCGATATTGTAGCAGAACGGTTTGGTAGGGGTTAGTTAATAGCGATAAAGCTTTTTTGCATGATAGTACAGATCAGTGGATCAGAAAATTTTGGTTTGAGAAAGGTCTCCCCGGAAGTATGTCATCATGGGATTGGCATAGCTTTGATTGGCTGAGCAAAAGCAAACTTTTGAATTTTGGGGGGGATATAAGTAGAGAATAGCCACTGGCTGACCACGAGGGTGGGAGGTCTTGGACCGTGTGGCTGCTTGCTGCTACGATGTGCGACAGTTGACAAAAGGATGGGAGACCACAGGAGGTGGATGAAAGGAAGGATAAAGGTTAAGGGTAGCAAACAGTAATTCGCTTTGTTGTCTTCGCATTTTTAGCGGGCAGCTTATAAAAACTGCAAATAAATCGAATTCCTAGAACACCTATTTTTTGCATTGCCTCGTTATCGCTATGACCCACCTTCCCATTTTCAGCTGTGACCCGAAAATCTGGCGGACTCAAACAAGAGCCAACGACTGCAGTCTAGTCAGGTACCAGAGTTTCTACAATGGTATTTTGATGGTGCACCACGGTACAATATGCTGGACAAATGGAACATTAGATGCTATTTTAGAGCTACAGACTGGGTGGGAACGGGATCGCAGGAAGACACCAACAAAGGGATGTGTTCAGGTATGAATGGAGGCATCTAAGAGCTGTGCCGGTGGCCGCTGAAGAAGAGTCAGGACCTGCATTGGGGAGGTGTGGGTGAAGTCGCCCGATGCACTTCACAATGGCGGAACAGGAAAGGTAACACGTGTGTGTTCCCCAAACAATGAGTCAGTTGATGAAATGCTTCAACACATTCTGGATGTACGAAGGGTCATCGGCCAATAAGGATAACAATGACAGGAGACACGACTACAAAATTGAATGAGGAGTTTTGGCATGGGTGCCAAACTGTAAATAGGTTGTTGGGTAAAGTGATCTTTAAGATGGGGGGGTGATTGGTGAGTGTGGTGCACATTCAATTTAAAATTCCATCAATTTTTGTCCGTTTTAGAATCTGTAGTTTTTTAGGATGGGGAAACAGAGTTGGGGAACGTTTAAGTCCACTTCATGATATGTTCTACTTGGTATATAAGGGTGTGATTTTTGGGGTTCTCCATCTGTAACCATATTACTATCAGGGACGAATCCAGGGGGTCTTCCAGGGTCTTCTGGAAAACTCTCAGAATTTTTCCAATAATTTCCGAGTTTTAAATCTTTTCGTCTCAACACATGACAACCTTCAGGATCCTCAGAATTTTCCAAAATTTTTTTTATTTATCTTAATTTCAACAGCTGATATGCCCTGAAATGCAATATTAGCCAATCTTGGATGCATAATTTTCAAAAACGAGACAGCCCTCTAAATTTGGAAGACTGTCAGCTCAACAGGCTGGATCCAACATGGTAACAAGTTTGCAGATAAAAATCTACCGACCATTTTAGGCAATGGACTCTTCCACTGAAACAACCACTTAGGAAAATAAGAAAAAAAAAGAAGAAAAATCTAATGGAATTTAAGTAGTTCCAGCTTTTTATTTTTTTAAAGTTCGCTTTACGCCACTATTTGAAAGGCGAAAATAGCATTCAGCTTTTGTTTTGCACTGTTGCGGTGAGCCATTATAGAGGCAGTGCACACCCTCATCACTTCTCCACCCCAAACTCCTCTACCTTCCACAACCAAGTCCTCTGATGACAGCCTGATATACCATCCTAACCATTTTTGGGTCTGGGGGCGCTCAAAGATTTTCCCCATATAAATTAATGGTAATTGCTTCTTCGCATTACGCCATTTCGGTTTACGAAAGGCTTTAATAGGAGAGCTCTACTTTCGGATAGCGGGGGAATCATGAATATTTCACGAGTATTTAACTAGTTATTAAATGAATCTTAGGCCATGACAAACTCAAATGAGAACAGTATTGTTTCTTAAAAATCAATTTACATCCAAAATAATTTTAAACTTGCCGAAGGACGTACACTAGCTACGAAACTCAGTATCACAATGTGTACCAAAAGACAGAATTTTTTTTTTTTAAATAAACGAAAATTTAATAAGACGAAATTAGAAAACTTAAAAACTTTTAAAATTCCTAATAAAAGGCAATACATGTGATAATAAGAAAGTCGATTTAATTGTTACATTTGATGACACTAAAATGTGCTTCATCAGTGACTACTAGTTAGAATCCTGCATGTTCTTTACCTCAAGTCAAGAGCTATCTAGGACACGATGATGATATCTACTCTCATCTGACAGCGGCACGGTTGCCATTTGAGCCATTTTAGGGCCAAATTTGACCTTTTTGAAAAGCATTTGGCCATGAACTTTTGGGTTTGGCCATCCCCCCCATTTCTTTCGAACATTTTATTTAAAAAATGTTTCTAAGTATTTTTTCTGCTTTCCACCCACAAGACCTTCGTTTCATCAGATATGTCAGTTTGAAACGAAATCTTTTTTAAATGTTAATCAGGGAGGGGGGTCTATTTACAATGTAATTGTAATGCTAAACTGGACCATGACTTTTTTGTAATAATAAATTCTTATGTTTGGTGTGTACTGCAGTATTACAATGTTTTATAAACAATTTTGGCATTTGGCCATTTTTTGTGTGTTTTTGGCTAGAAACGTCTTCAACTATATGGCAAGTGGTAACCCTGGGCAGCGACACTCAATTGTTATGTGCCCGTCACTGTGCACCAACAAGTAATCTATGTAGCTCACCATTTTTTATTGGGAAGGGGGGGGGTCCTAGTTCACACACGCGGCAAATATCTTAGTTAAAAAATAAAAACCCAATAATGTCCATTATTAAGAACATAAAAAATTAATGCAAAAACAAGCAAAAAAACGGATACCCCCATAACAGGTGGGGGGGGGCTGTAAGCTTTGTTTTGTATGTAATATTTTCATTCAAAAGGAGGTTTTATTTGCCAGTTGCCACGTGAGTAAACAAGATGTTACCCAAATATAATGCTCTTAACGTTAATTCTCAATTAAACCCACTACAAAAACCCCGAGCGCACATCCAACCTAATGAAATAATGGAGAGAAAAAAAACGGGAAAAAATCCACACTATGTCATCACAATAATGTTGTTTTGTTTTACAACTCAAGATGTTTCAGTATTTTTAAAGCCTCATTTTTACGCTTGAAAGAACCCACAGCATTATTTATTAGCAAGAACAAAAATAAAATAAACATGCGGTTTGAAACCCCCTCCCCCCCCCAAAACCAGGTCTTCATACCTAACAACCTGCCAATGCTCAAGTCCAACAACAATTTCAATTATAGAAGCTCTAAAACAGCTATTTCACATTTCATTTCAGTGTATTGAAAACCTCAACATAATTTTAAACCAATATATTAATCAACAAAATACAGGAGACTTGGTAGGTGTCTGCAAATAGGAGGGAATTTTTTTTTTTTTTGCATATTTTTTCAATGCGGGATATTCGTACAAATTCATTACATGCGGGCGAGGAGGGGGGGGCAGCACTTGGATTCAAAATGCGGGAGTCTGCCGCGAAATGCGGGCGACTTGGTAGGTTTGGATCTGGTTGTTGTTAGTCACTAGTCAATAGAAACCGTCACGTGACCAACGTCTTTTGGCAGCATGATGTGTTCAGGGTGATCAATTAAAAAAAATCGGAAAAGGGGTGTGATCAATGAATAAGTTACTTCACTTCTCTCTCGCATTTTGTTGGGTAGTGTAATCACTAAAAAAGTGTGAATTTTCGAAGAAAAAAAAGCGTAAATGCTGCTGGACAAACACTAAGGGATCAATTTAGCATAAACTTACATGGCAAATTGAAACCCACACTAAAGACCTATTTTCAACAACAACAAAAAAACACCCCCCAAAAATGTGTTTTTCTAGACATAAGGAGTAGATGTTTAAATTGTCAGCCCTCTAGCTCCATTGATGCGGCCTGTGTAGGCGTGATACATACATAGCCAGCCAGCCAGCCAGACCAACATAAAAACTGAAGAAACCTATAGTGACAGTTTTGGTTGATGGTTTTTAACAAACAAACAAACAAAAAAGAGAACATGTACATAAAAGATACGCCCGGCATATTCACAAATTATTACAGGGGAAAACGTGGGTGTGTTAATATTGTTATTGTTTGTTAAACCAACTGTTAGAATTCGAAAGTTGGTTTGGTTACAACTGTATAGTTTGTTGTTTTTTTAGTCAAAAATCTAACTCAAAATATTTGAACACGTGTTTTCTCTGGTACAGATGCCCTGGTACGGAAATGATTTTAGAATTTCTAATAATTACCTACGATTGAAATTCAATACATTTTAGAAGTCATGAACCTCAAAATTCAAAAATCATAACAGTAATAGTTACCAGTGGTACCACAGTAATTTATCATCCATGCACAATTAATATGTCTAATTTATAAGTTTAACATGTTTAATTTAGATTATTCTCTTGTGAAGAGAATAGTTTTAATTAAACATTTATTTCTGTTAAAATTTATTACCAGATTTACCAACTAAATAACATTCTTAAGGGTTTTATTGTTATGTAATTTTTAAAATCTAACTTTCGTTAGCCAAAAAAGGCAAAATAATGAACATTAAATGATTAAGAAATTTGAAACTCCATATCCTGTTTTAGTGTTTAGACTGCTGACACCAGTTTCGTTTACATAGGAACTCGAGAGAAGAAAACTGATTTCCAAACAAGGGCAAAGTCCTTGTTGCTCCAAGCAATCGGTCAAGCTATTTCAGAATGTGTTGTACTTTCCCAAGAGTAAGAGTGTTTTAGATCCAGATTGGAATTGTATAGAGAAAAGTCTGAGGAGGAGAGGATCTATTCGAAGTGACAGAATAATAATTATTAAAAGGACTCGAAAAAGATCAAATTACGAGAAAAAAACATTAAACTAAATAAAAAAAACTTTTTTTTTTTTAAATACAGAGACGTCTTTAAATGTAATTTATTTATAGAAAAAGGGGGGGGACAGATATAAGAGATCTAGGTAGGTCTATGTAATAGATTACTGGAATATGTAATGCTCAAGTTATCAACAGAAATGATTTTTAAAAGAATTATGATGTTTATTACACCACCTGCGCTAATGTTTAAAGGGTTGTGTAAATATGAATATTGATGTGTGCTTTTATATACAATACAATTTATATACTATATTCACACTAAAGTAAATGTTAAATGTTATTAATATGACACTGGAATGGAATGAGAGACTATACACTTTTTGTTTGTGCTTTATGGAACCATCAAAATCATTTCTGGGGGTTGAATAATGAAAACAGTAAATTCACAAATATGGTGATATATACGATCGTTAAAGGAATGAAATAAAAGATATTTACTTACCCCAAAGTGGATATGAAACCACAAACATTGCCTTCAGCGTAAAGTGACACGATGTCACCTATATGAAGGAAAGTATTTGACATGATGAGATTTTCTTCTTTTTTTTTTAAGCGGCCATCGGGGTAACAGGTGACCAAAATAGGAATTTAAACGGATTTCAACATTAAATAAATAAATCCATAGTTTTGAAGGTCAGTCTCCACTGGGTGTTCTAATGGCACTAAGTTCATATTCAATGTGTTGGTCAGTTTTTGAGGTTGTAGTACATGTCATTCAGTTATTATTTTCCCATTAAGCTTGCTTTCTTCCTAAAAAGAAAGTTTTTGAAATAAAAATAAAAACTCAATAGAGAGAAAAAATAAAATAAAACACTGTTTCGTAGATTATTTTTTAAAGGTAAGAGAAAGAAATAGTTTAAATTTGCCAGTAAGTAAAAGATATTTTAATTTTAGCAACACTAAAATAAATAGCACGATCTTTAAGAGAATTTAGAATTACATTTGGATGATTAAAAACATTGCAAATTAATTGCTAACGTATCATGTCGACGATTAGTGTGGATAGTTAAATTAAATACTTAATGAGTTTGAGTTGAAACTGGCAAAAACTGACAATTAGCACAAAATAAATTAAATTAAAAAATAAAGACTAAATACGGGTTGGGGAGTGAAACATAACACTTTGTACTTACAAACATAACATTACTAGTGTTAGTAAGTAAATAGCTTTCTATTCCAGTGTAGAAAAGTGCATATACTACTGTTGAATAAAATAAACAAAAAACCGGATACGTCACGCCCGTATTGGCGTACGGTTTAAACTTTAAACATAAAACTGTTTAAAAGGAAAAACTATTTCCATGGAAAACGAACTGGTCTCTCCCTCTTTTTTTGCATTGAGGCGGCATATTTGGGTGTTGTTCGGCATTTTTGTAATGAATAAATAAATTATTGTCAAGCTGAATTTAAATGGGGAAAAAAAATCAGTTCTTGCAATATAAAAAAACCACGACAACGTTTCTTTCGGTACTAAATTAGTACTAAATACCAGAAACAAAACAAATTTGTCTGAATATGATCTTCAGTCTTTAACAGTCGATGTGTAGTTATACTTATTAATTAGCAGGAGATAATTAATCACTATGTAGGTGCTCATCTACTGCAGGTATTTCCACGGCATGGTTGTTTCTTCCTGCTCTTTTGGCTGTGTGTATACAGTGTGTATGACAGGTGGGTTACTATTTTAATTTCATGTGACCGTAGTGCCAAGTGGTACTTGACGAATCTAAGTGTTTGTTTTGTTTGTTATTGGTTAATGGAATGCGTTTAATGTGACAATATGTGTTGTTACCCACCTGCTCTTCTAGAAACAGAAAGAATTTTGGTTCTTTTTTATCCGAAACAGTAAAACTCAAGTCTACTTCCTTGTTTTGTAGCAGCAGTAATTGAATGCGTGCACCATAGCCATAGCCATGGAAATAAACTGCTCTCTCTATCTCTTGCCCTATCTCTATCTCTATCTTTCCGTATCTGTCATTCTATATGTGTGTGTGTGTGTACTTATCATTCTGTCTATCTATCTGTCTGTCTAAAGGAGGATCAGCAGAAGACACTGATACCGACAGTATCAGGCAGGGGGGCAAATTAAAGAAAGAGTACAGTAAATACATTACATTAACGATGTATTTATTTCAGCAACGTGCCTCACCTTCTTCTTTTGTGTATTTCTCTCTCTAAAATACACCGTCTATCTATCTATCTATCTATCTATCTATCTCTTTTTCTTTAGACTGAGTTCATAGCTGTTTTCTCTCTCTATTCCCCCCCCCTTCTTCACGGAAGGTATAGATTTTTTCCTTTTTTTTTTCAAATTATCAATCATTTTTCTTTATTTTTACAAATTACGAATGTTTTAATTTCAGATCTTTCCAGTTTTTTTTTAACATTGTAGTATTTATTTATTCGGTACAATATAGGGAAGGTGGTCCCGATTATTGGAATTCAGTTCAGTTGACGTGACGAAAACATGCGATCTTTCGGTAAATTTATGAAAACTAGACAAAATAATTTAACAATTTAATTTATCCAAAACAATAACAATACTTATAATTTTATTCTTTTTATTTGTGTGCCGTTATTAACATTTGAGTGTGCGAGGGTGTTAAACTTTCACACACATCCTTCCAACTACTTTCCTTATATTGTACCATTATTCATACCAAGAATCAACATTGGTTATTCCGGTGATTATTGCGGCCAATGAATGAAAAGCTTACATTTTCTTGATGGCCTTTTTAGCAGTGTTGCCAAGTATGGTCTATTATTTATAGCTAAAACGGCCGTTAAAGATTGCTAAAATCGGCTATTTTTTTCCATTTCCAGCTAACTTTCTAATTTAAAGCCTACTTATCAAATAAAATAACTATACACTAAGACACCAGAACAAATTATTTATAAAAATTGTACATTTACTTTTATTAAACTTACTAATAATTTTTTTAAATGGCAAGATTTTCGGCTATCGTAGATTTCTATCGGCTAAATTGTGACAAAACCTGCCAGATCTATCCGGAAAATGGCTAATTTGGCAACACTGCTCTTTAGACATGTCCCTGTGTTGTGTAAGTTGTATACCGATGTCGTGTTGAGATGAAAAGATTTAAAACTCGGAAGACGCTCAGAAAACAGTATAAATAAAAAGTTTTGGGAAAATTCTAAGTGTCTTGAAGGTTGTCATGTGCTGAGACGAAAAGATTTAAAACTCGGAAGACTCTCCGAAAACAGTATAAATAAATTTTTTTTGGAAAATTAGAAACTTAGAGCTTATTTCAAGCCTTCGACTTGATAGAGTCGAAGACTTGAAATAAGCTCTAAGTTGAGAATGATTTAAGATTTGTTCTCTTACTAATAGACCCACAAATCAAAGAACTAGTAGCAAAAAAACAAAAACAGATCACATTGATGTGTATATCAGTTACGATAGTAGAATTCTTATTTTTTTGTAATAAATTGGAATGTCAAATGATGTGTTCTAATTATTTTCACTTGCTTTCTTTGAGTAACAAATACACAGCAGCAGCTGTACAGTTATAAAATTAAACTAATTCTTAGTATAAAGCTGTCTAATTATAGGTACAATAAAGTTATTATTTGAAATTATTCTTTATTGCAACTTAATAAATGGAAGGGGGGAATACTAGTAATCTTATTGACAAAAGTGGAGAATGACTCGAAAAGGTTGGGAACCACTGGTTTAGACAAATTCAGTTTACTGACATTTTCTGACTAGTGAATGAGTCATTAGATCTTGTAGAGTGCCTTAAGCTATCAATAGTGATGGTCAGTATCATAAACTGCTTGAAAATATTGATCATGTAACTAAATTATCTGTATAAGAACAGGTCTATTTAGGTACGCAATAGAAACCGACCAACATCTTTTGGCAGTATGCTGAGTTGGGAGTGATCAATTAAAAAATTGGAAAAAGGGGTGATCAATAAATAACTTACTTCTCTCGCCCTTTGTTGGATCACTAAAAGTCTGAATTTTCAAAAAACAAGCGTGAACGTTACTGGACACAAACTAAGGGACCAATTTAGCATAAACTTACATTTTATTGAATCCCCCCCCACCAATTATTTTGGTGAGGATGCTATCTCAATGTTATCTCGATGCTATCTCAAAGTTTCTAATGGCTTCTTTTAGGGGCGGATCCAGGGGTTCTTCCAGGGTCTTCTGGAAGAT
>VCCN01005748.1:2802649-2814450 GCA_006491835.1 Architeuthis dux
GCAATATCCGAATATGATGAAGTAAACAGAAGTTTTATTTTACTCGTAGGCAACGCTTATAGGATTCGGGTGTTTTTTCTATCCTTGCCATGTCAGGTTTAGATTTCCATACCTTGTCCCTGTTGAGTAGTCAGACAAGTGCGGAGTTCAACCCGATGTGGCTTCCGCTACTCAACAAGGACAAGGATAAAAAAAATAAATAAAACACCCGAATTTTACGTTATAAGAATTGCCACCAATGGAGTAAAAAAAATTCAGTTTACCACCATCACATTCGGATATTACAACTGAAGGCCGAAGACTGGATCGGCCGAAAGGTCGTGTTAACAATAAAAACAACAAGGACTTCAATCGTCCGAATAACTATTTGAATGTTGTGACCCTTCTTAAAACTCATGTTTCTTCAATTAAACAAAGGGAGGTAAATCCACATCAAAAGACATGAAAAAAAAAGGCGATTCACGTGCATTTCGAGTTTTTATACAACTACGACCTTTATTTTCTATTGCAAATACTCTTTTTAACATTATTCTAGAAGTGAGAGTTTATTTTAGTTCTATTGATGAAAATGTTGAATTATTTATAAGTGAAATAATAGCGAACTTTAATAGTATTACACGTGGTTTGGAGTCCTTATACAACACTACAGAATATGAATTTTTTGAATTACTACATTAAAGTATCTTTTTTGCTACCAGATTAAACGTTTTCATAGTTTACGAAAGTTAAGTCTTATAAGTTACGAAACGGATACTTATGTCGTAGATGAAAGCAGAAAAAATTGGAACCTGGATATTTTAATTTAAAGTAATAAGAGTCACTTCCATTTAGAAGACAACAATCAGAAAATAGCTTTTCCTTTATGAACTCATTTCTTTATCTTAATTCGACAAACTTATGAACAATTTCAGTTTTTCTCCTAGAGATATCATTACTAGATTAGAATGCAATACTTATTAATCATTCAAATGAAGAGAATGAAAGAAAAATACTTAAAATATTTCAGGCAAATTTTTTGAGAACAATAAAAACTTGGTTAACTTTTAACGAAACAAATTGACCAACATTTTTGTTTACTGTTTTTAACAATCAAAATCTTAAATGGTTTACTTAACCTGATCCACGCACCTTCTCTCGATCAATAGGTTTTTCTGGTTCTTTACTGTCTTCCACAACCATTGACTCTACGGTTGCATTTTTCATCATTTTATTTCCTCCGCGGAAAGCGGCTTCTCTGTCACGTACTTCTCCCACCATGATTTTGGCCAAATGATGCTCTATCTGACATGCGCAATAAGTAGCAATTTCGTTCGACACCAATATTTCACAGGACTTTACAGGAACAGATTTTTGATTTCTTTAAACCTGTAGGTTAAATAAAATAGAAAAAAAATAACAGTGCATATTTAAAATTTTTAACTGCTAAACCATTTTTATTAATTTTTTGACTGCTCATCTTAATTTTTAGTAGTTTTTTTTTAAATCTCAATGCGTAAAATGGTTTACAATAAACGAATAAAACAATAACACTGCCAGGCCAGCCTTACTGAAATTATGATTAAAGAAACTAAAAATTTGAATGAATGTAAATAGTAGTCAAAAATTAATAAAAATGGTTTAAAATACATAATTTAATAAAAAAATAAAATAAAATAATCATTTTTTACTAAAACTCAAACAGTCATTGCTGTGCCAGTTTAGTATGAAAGTAAAAAATAATGTTAGCTTCTTTAGCAGTGATCGGTCAAATCAGTCCTTATAATGCAATCCATTTTTTATGGTTAAGTCGTCCTACATTGCCAGACTTTTCACCCTTCTAAGGAGTCAAAAACATGTAATCATCAAAAGTGATGGGAAACTTTTTCCCCTTTAAAAGATGTCAAAAGTGATTAGGGACATTTCCCCCCTTTAAGGGGTCAAAATTGAATGGGAGACTTATTTTGCCTCTTTTAAGAACTCAAAAGTGTAGGGAGACTTTCCAGCTTCAAGGGGTCAAAAGTCTAGGGAAACTTTTTCCACCTTTAAGGTGTTAAAAGTATAGGGACCCCCACCCCCCCTTAAAAGTCAAAAGTGAAGGGAAACCTTTTTTTATATGTCTGAAAAAACTTTTTTTTTTCCATTTTTTACTCCTTAAATATTTTACCCAGTGTAGATGGGTGGGTTCTTCAGCTAGTCAGTCATAATTTTACTGACAGAAATCATGATAATTTAAGTTTTATTGCGTTTTATACAAAATAAATTGCTTCTTTGTTCCAAGACTCGCAAAACCGATTGTAGGAAAAAAAAGTCTTGGAAAAAGTCATAATGTTTGCTAATGTGCAGCAGGAAAAAAGTCATAGGAAATAACTTTGGTTTCTGGTTAGGAAAAAAAATATTGGAAATTCTTTTCAATAAAATAATATTTTAATTTATAGCAATAAGATAAGTAATATTTCATTAAAATAAGTTCTTGATAGGAAAAAAGTCATAGGAAATTTTTTTCAATAAAATAATATTTTAATTTATAGTTATAACAAGTAATATTTTGATTCATTTAATTCTTATAGTAATAAAATCAAATTTGTACTCTATAAGGGCAAAGTTGATTCAGAGCGGCTACATGCAGCAAAAACTGATTGGTTAGAATATATATTTTTTCACGCTGAGCTCTCAAGTCTATTCGGATCCTCTTAAAGTATGTATTTCCAAAAGAAAATTTTTTGCAAAATCTTTTTATAAATCAATCTTTTTATTATTATTAGATGAAGTATTGTAGCACACCACTTTTTATTAAATTTGACTAGTTTTTACCTTCATTCTGATTTTAGTTGTTTTTATACAATTTATTCATTTGGGCCACTGTTTCTATGGCAATGAATAACAGTGCAAACGGAAATAAAGAGTAAGCCTTCGGTGAGAATCGAACTCACACCCTCATTGCCAGAGGGAGACTAGTTTACACCTAGCTGCTTTTACCAATTGGCCATGAAGACTTTGTGGATTAGCAGAAGCTGATTCACACTTATAAACTCACTCCATACAACCGACTCTGTACGCCATATTTATGTTGTTTTATATACAAGACCTAGTAATTTTTTTTGTTTTATAAATCAATCTTTTTATTGTTATTGGATGAAGTATTATAACACACCACTTTTTATTAAATTTAACTAACTTTTACCTTCATCCTAACTTTAGTTGTTTTTATACAACTTATTAATTTGGGCCACTGTTTCATTGGAAAATGTGACACAAGGTCAATTTTGGGGAATTGGGAAGATGCTGGTCTTCTCTATCTTAACATCACCTTAACTAGGCTCATTTGCTGACCCAGTTCTTCTTCATTTTTTTCACCATAACATCTCATTTATTCTGAATATTTCTTTCATTCTACACTCACCTAAACAATGCAGTTTCTCAAAGAAAATCTACCATATTTACAAATTCATGTTTGTAATGTTGTCTGATATTAGTGCCTTTGTTGCTTGTTTGTTCCTTCCTGTTTTTTTAGCTGTGTTTAGTTTGAACATGTTTGGTTCACAACTGTATTAGCTGTGTTTAAGAAAAGAAGAGATTGCCTGATCAAGAGAGCCTTCCCCGTTCTCACTCCCGGCCTGCATTTTTTGGTACCGGAAACAGAATGGGGACTGCTAGGAGCTTGCCTCAGCGTGTTTATTTGTTATTAAGCATAAACATTAATACATACATACATATATAGACATTAATACATACATATATAAAGTACAATATTTAAAATATATAGTCCATGTAACAAGACTATATAATGTTTCTATTCAGAAACAATTGTTATTTGCCAATGAAAGAAAAAGTTTATCTAGAATTGTATGGCTAAAGATTGAGACAATGTTAGGTTTATCTACCATGTAGATACAAAAGAAAATGAGAAAAAAAAGAGTTCATGTTTTTGATATGCCAACATTATCAGCATATGTAAATACACTCTAAAGGCACAAAGTGCCTAAATGACGTAACAAGTTCATGACTTTTCATCTCAGTGTGATTTTAGACACTGAAGCGACAACTCTGAGTTGTTTCTTTGAAAGGCTGTTGTAGACTTAGTTTCAATTGATCCAGTTATTCCACTATCCAACATTTATGCTTACATTTTGACCATGTTAGACAGATTTACTAGATGGTTGGCTGCTATTCCCATTAGCTAAAACATTCATTTAACATTAGGCAGCAGACTTTGGCATTCTTTCCTTGATTACCACTGACAGTGATTCACAATTTCAGTCCATACTATTTCTTATACTCGAAGTTGATGCTTTATCAAGATCACCTACTTGTGGAACAGTAGTTAAGTGTAATTGCTAGAAAAGAAGATAGTCTGGTTAGTCACTCAATAGAAACCGTCATGTGACCAATGTCTTCTGGCAGCATGCCGTATTGGGGGTGATCAATTAAAAAAATTGGAAAAAGTAGGTGATCAATAAATAAGTTACTTCTCTTGCGTTTTGTTGGGCAATGATCACTAAAAGTTTGAATTTTCAAAAAACAAGTGTGAATGCTACTGGACACAAACTAAGGGGCCAATTGAGCATAAACTTATATTACAAATTGCACACCCCATTAAAAATCTATTTAGGGGAGAATTTACAAAAAAACGTTTCTTCTTGACATAATGAGTAAATGTTGACATTTTCATAGCCAGCTAGCCAAACTTAAAAACTGAAGAAACCTAATAAAACAGTTTTGGTTGACAGTTTCTAACAAATAGCAATTGAGTTTATTACCACGATATAAATGTAAATTAAACAGTGTCATTGGCTGAGGTCAGGGCAATGCATAGTCCTCAATGAGCGAGTGAAGGTTTACTCATAGGTCAGGTCAGGTCAGGTCAGTGCAGACGAGTAGGCAAGAGTTCAATCTGAATTTAGTCGGTGCTGGCGAGCTGGAGAGTTAAACAGAGGTTGATCGGTATAGACGAGTAGCTGAAAGTTTATTAGAAGTCGGTCACCAGTTGATGAAGTCATCTATGTTTGAGTCCAGTAAGAAAGATGCTAGCAGAGATATGTAGTTGTGTATCTTTCCCTGTAGAACTAAATGTAGTGTCTCTCTCTCACTTATGAGTGACTAGCGATTATAGTTCGCTACCAAAAGCGGGTAGGACTTGAAGAAAGGAATACAGAGAGAGACAATGTTTGTTTCATCTGGGCTAGGATGAAAAGAATATCAGATCCAAGTGATGGTT
Organism: Architeuthis dux; assembly: GCA_006491835.1. NCBI lineage: Eukaryota > Metazoa > Mollusca > Cephalopoda > Oegopsida > Architeuthidae > Architeuthis > Architeuthis dux. Next base: position 2,807,844 of record VCCN01005748.1, read on the forward strand.
AATATTGGCGGCAAATATATATTAGGGAGTACAAGACAGGACGTGTGAACAGTGCAATAACTTTATTCAAACTGTGTCATATAACAAGTAATAACAAGGGCAATTAACTCTTCCTAACCGGAAACAGTTATTATCATCAGCAATAACATTGCTGTATAAGAAACAATGTTAACACGAGCTCACACGCGATGATAAGAGATGGATAATCCCTGCGCATGAGCAAACTTTATTTCAATCGGTTGCACATGGCTGGTTTCCGTTAGGCTGGCATGCAAGGGAGATAATTCCAGATAGTTATCTCCTTTTCCTTGTCACTGCTATGTGCAACACTACATTAACTACTCTCTATCAATTTTGTCAAGCACAAAGGTTGATAATCTCTACAAAATCTTGAATTGGTATAAACATCGAGCACAGTGTAAGATAATCAAAGTGTATGTACAGTTTAAAGTGTTTTGGCCAATGAATTTGACTTGATAGTTTATGTTGTCAAACTTCCATTCCAAACTGGAGTTGACTTTACTTTCCTATGTAACAAGAACAAGAACAATTGTAATGAAATACACTCTGGTTGTGTGTGTTTGTGTGTTCGCACGTTTTGGGGCATATGTGACCAAACGGCCATATCATATTACTGGGGTTAGAAAATAGGTCAAATGGCTGACGAAGTCAGAACAAAAGAAAATGAGTTCAACCAACCAAGGCCGACTGTGATTTAAAAAAAAAAACGGCAGTTTTAGAATCGGCAGCAACAGGTTTCCTCCCTCAGCCCATCAGGGAGGAGAAGGAAGAAGAAATCTGATTTGAACTACTAGAATCACTGTCATTCCTTCAGTAAAGAAACTCGTTAAAATTTTGAACAGAAAATGTGGGCGAGCCTTTTCTCCGGTATGGACAAAATGTATATATTTTCCTCCACAGAATCCAACGATGAGACGTCTCTCCCTCACATTAGCGAGAAGAAATACTACCAGCATTATACAACACAATCCTCACCAAAAATAGGGGAGTAAACTGACATATAAAAAATCTAGCCTGGTGTGTTACCACCTGCGCTAAACTGATAAGTCTTACTACCATAGTAGAATTATGCAAGGAAATAGAAGTAGGAGCAGAGTTTGACTCTGGAGCAGCCAGGCTTATGTTTTAAATTTAAACAGGAAACGTAAAATATTTTTAAATTGACTCTCTAAACATAATTGGAACTAATTAAAAACGCTTTTGTAGAATGCAGTTTTGCGAAATCTTACATGCGTGTTAACACTTTATGTTTCACTAAAAAAGAAACGAGGAACTTTAAATTATCATTTAGTTTAACATACAAAAAGTTGTTTTGATATCTAAAATATTTTTAGGGAGCCCTATAAAGGGTTAACCGATCATGCATGGACTCTACAAGACCTCTGAAGGTTTCCATCTGGTGCAAGGATGTTATCAGCAGGTTCTTTAACTGCAGCAAGTTACGTGGCGGAGGATCTGTAGAAAAAATTGTTAGTCCAACACATCCTATAAATGTTCAAGGAGTTCGGTGGCCAGAGCAACACAGTGATGTCTTCTTCACATTCCTGAAACCATTCCCATACAATTTGTGCAGTGTGGTAGGGTGCATAGTCCTGCTGAAAAATGCCACTGCCATCATGAAAGATTGCTGCCATGAAGGGGTGGGATGAAGTAGGGAATAAGCACCCCGAAATTGACCGAATTGAAATGGACACATTTTGCCTCGACACCGGATGACGTCACTGAAACGTCAGCAAGTCTTACCAAGATAAACAAATACATGTTTTTTAGGGAAGATTGCAGCTTTAACTTTGCATGGATTGTACCAGGCGATCTATTGATACAAGGTTCAGTTCAGACATTCGTGTGGCCATTGAAGACCCTTTCCGCGATGGACATTGGTTAGCATGAGTACTTTGACTGAACTGCGACTACACAGTCCCAAGAATTGATGTACTGTGTCATGACACATTCCTTCCTTCACCTTCACTTCACACATCAATAAATCTTGGCCACCCAATGCCTTGTCAGTGGTTGGTGATTTTTCCCTCTTTGGACCAGTGCCGATAGGTACTGATCACGAGCATCCCATAAGCAGTGTCGTTTCGGGAATGCTCTGACCTAGTCTTCTGGCCATAACATTAGACTTTATCAAAGTCACTCAAATCTCTCTTCTTGCCTATAACTGAAGTACTCAACACTGGCTTACCTGTTTATATACCTCTGATCCTGACATGCGCAGTTGTTAAGAGACAGTAGCAGTCATTCTTACCACATGTTGCTGGTCATAATATTTTAGTTCATCAATGTAAGTCGAAATAAAGCCACATTCCATATAAGTATTGTTGTTGTAGAGCCATCTTGGACTTAGAGAAAAAGGAAGACTCGAAAGTTGGTTTATAAAAATATGATGATATATTTTTATTGCATCAGTTACATCGTGTCTTTGCGGAGATGAAGAGTGGGAGAGAGATAATGAGAGCCAACAGACTTTTCTTAACAGGGACATTGGTCTTGTGTTAGTTCCGAGCTAGGTGTCCTCTCTCTGCTTTCTGGGGCGTCTCTTCGAGCCCACCACCGGCAGGTTGGGATTCAGTCGATATCCTGTTTATGACTTTTGAACACCTGTTTTGTCTGTTCCGGGCCCCCGACCCCTGCAGTTTGGGGTTTGATATCCTGTTTATGACTTTCAACATCTGTGGGGGGTCAAATCTGTGATACCCGCCCACGGCTGCCTAAATATCTAACATTGTCACATTTCCGATATTCCCACTTCTTATTCTAAAACAATCCAGGATGTAAACCATATCTATTGACCGAGTGCCATCTAGTATTGAAACAATGAAATTCAACACTAGATGGACAGAGTGATTCATGATGTGCCAGTTAGTTGTCGCTTCCTATCATTGTGACTGTGCATTAGCACTATGAATTATCCTTGCCTGGAATTATCAAATTTTTCAAACATCCCACAGCGTCCCGGGCTGCTGCAGTGCTCAATTTGGGAATCACTCTTAGTTTATTGAAAGTCAAAACTAATCTGTCTGCAGTTATATACAATAGTTTTTTTTTTCTTCAGTATTTTTGTAATCTAATATTTATTCTTGTTGGAGTGTGTGGATATGAATATATGAAATCATTGGTATCATTCAATCTCCGTAAATTATATAAATTATGAAAGGCAGTCAACTGCCTCCTACCTTGATCGGGAAAAAACAAGCCATCAAGTTTTTGCAGTCAAATATCAACACTGTCTTCCTTTTTTAAATCCTCCACGCTTATCTCCAATGATGCTGCTTTAGCTCTACTGGACAAGGACAAATATATTGCAGATGCTGGCCTTTTTGGTGGGTAAGTCTGTGAGGTCACTCCATATTCCTATAACCCGTTTCCAGCTTTCATAACAGGATTTGTTCTCTAATTTTGGCGGCCATTTAATAGACGCCATGCTTCAACTACGCTCTGCTACCAATGTAAACGATATTGTTTCAAGGGCAGATAATAAGCGCCTTTGTCTTGAGATGACATCCTTTTATACCTTAGAGTCCAAGGGCAATAACTCATGTTAACAGTCACTACACTGGACTTTCCAGCTGTCTATCTGTTGAAAGCTTCAAAATAAAAAACAAGTGTCGAATTTCATGAGAAGAATATTTATCTGATGGTTTGTGGTCGGTAAGTATTCATGCCCAAATGTGCTGTAGTGTCGTTGGGCTGCACTGAGCTTGGAGGAAAAAGCTAGAGGTGTAATGCTGTTATTAATTATCTGCTGTGATACTAGTGGAGGCAGCTTAGCTGAAAATCTCAAGCCAATTGTGCATTTTGTGACAAAAGCATATAATTTGGTACACTTATATAGCCAAAGGCTTTCCAAAAAGATTTGGATATTGAGCCATCATGAATTTTTAATATATCGCCCATGTCAACCATTTCCAAATCGCTGCCGGCGACAACTGTTTTCAGATCAATTTTCCTATCAGTGATGGATATAGTGATATCGAGGACATAGTTGAATTCATTTCCCATACATAATTTTTTGGAATTGCCATTTGGATAATACACGCAAGTCATTGAACATTCAAGATGGCCATCATGACTGGTATGAAATTGTAATAAAGTTGTGTATACTAGTCAGATATGGATGACCTCGGTGTCAAATCATACATTTCTTTATGATGCAGAACTCGAATTTGGAACTTTATAATTCCCCAGAAGCTTCCTTTTATCTCACAATGCAAAATGAAAATGTGTGGTGTCAGATGCCAGTGTTCACCCCAGAACAACCTTCACAGTGTAGATGGGGCTGGTCAAAGACATCTGGACATGCTTACCAGATAACAGCTGGTCCAGCCAAGTCTCCTGCAAAGAAGGGTTGTGTTAGGCCGTGCAAGTGGAAAAAAAAAAAGAAGCTGCCACCTTAGACCGCACAGCCCTTTGTTACTGTGAAGGTGCTGCTGAATAGACTTTCTGGCGTTAAACCCTAAGTTTGTGTTGATATTGTTATCACTTAGTTTGAGTTTTGAATGTGTCATGGCTACCATCTTGAATTTTCAATGACTTCAATGTATTATCCAAATGGCAATTCCCAAAAACTATGTATGGTAAATAAATTCAACTAATTATGTCCGTAATATCATATTATATCCATTGCATATAAGAAAATTGATCTGAAAACAGTTGTCGATGGCAGCCATTTTGAAATAGTAAATGACTTCCATACTTGTTGTTTAAAGCCATTAAAAATGGACCCTTTCGTTGATTTTCTTGATCTGTGCTACATTTCGGATGTGTATCTATAGGTATATAAATATGTGTTCCCTATTACTATGCTGCTGTGTTTGTCTTTTTCATTTGGTTCACACACCCACTGAACCATTCTGCTGGTATTTTCTCCTGTCTTGTTGGTTTCATGCCTTGGCCATACTGGTTTTATTTATTTACAAAAAAAAAAAAAAAATTGATTTTAAAAATTAATTTAACTTTGGACCTATTGTGAAAAAAAGAAATAATTTCATTATGTACTAGTGGTCGGACAAAAAGTGAAGGCAAAATCTCTAGGCCTTCAGACGAGCGGCAGGGAAAAACTGGGCTGGGTATTTTTGAACTTTCTTATAGATCGTCGAATTCCCGGAAGTCCAGAAACCATTGTGCATGAATGGAGGGTAATTCAAAATGATCTGTATTTTTTCGCAAACAACCGTTATACACGCCGAACTACCAAATGTTAAATTGTGTTCTTTGGGTTTTGGATCTTTCCCCCTTCGGAAATAATTACTAGGTAACAAAAATGAAAAATATGTTTAATTTCAGGGTTCTGGACATTATAAATATTAAAATTCTAAAACTTCAACATTTTTTTTAAAAACCTTAAAATTCCCAAATTAACATTTTTATGAACATAATTTTGTCTTCTGATGTAATATGTTACAGCTGTTTAGGACATTTTCAACATCTTAACTTTTGAATATGTTAATTTATTTCAATATCGATAACGCCTTTCGCCATATTGTAACTTTTCCAGATCAATTTCAGAATGGAGATACAGTTTGACGTAAACTTTCTTGTAGTTGTCATGGAGATGTAGATGACAATTATCGAGGATGTTTTGTTGTTATGGAGATATTTTTAAATTTTTGGAATCTCAACCTGTGTCTATTTTATTTTTCTTGTTTATTGATATTAGTCAGCACACAGCAGTGTCAAGTTTGAAGTTGTTTGGATCAGCAGTTCTTGAGAAATCTAATAGAACGCTAGCTAGCTTCATGTCGGGCATTGAACAAAAACACACGGATGCTCGACCTCTTCTAGCGTTACCACTGTAACACGCCTCTAAAACGATAGCTTCCTGTCCGACATTAAATGAAAACATAAGGATGCTTAGCCTCTCCTAGCACTCAACTAGACTGTGTGTGTGTGGGGGGCGGGGGGGGGCACAACTTCACCCCGTCCATTTGGCAGGGGTCAGAAATTTGCCAAATTTTATGACTTGCCACTAGTGACAATATCGCTATCGGTTTTTCCATAGTTTCTATAAATTATCTCCCTTGACTTTTGCTCTTTAGAATACATTTTGCATCGATCGTTACTGCTGATTACTAATAATGGTTACACGCAAGTATTTCACATGACAATTATGGCAGACTGCTCAACACACCATAAAGTCCGTCCCCTTCCAAACATGCACCTTTGGAACAGGCACTGCATTAGTTTCATTAAATTCTAAAAGAAGAAAAGACAAAAAAGACAAAATAAAGTTCAAATAGTTATTCGGACGATTGAACAACATGTTGTTTCTGTTGTTAACAACGTTTCGGCCGATCCATTCTTCGACCTTCTTCAGGTGTAATATCCGAATGTGATGAGGGTAAACAAAAGTTTTTAATTTTAAAGGAGGTAACCCTTATAACATAGGACTCCGGTGTTTCTTTATCCTTGTCTTGTCGGGTGTGGGCCTGTTCAATCGGGGTCGTGGAATATTTACTGACAAGTTACTGACAGCAAATTACTGACATTTATTGAGATGTAAAATTCATCGAGATACAAATTTTTTTCGAGATCTTAACATAAAAAATAAAATAAAATTCAATAAAACTACATATTTTTTGTT
>VCCN01005748.1:2845694-2863567 GCA_006491835.1 Architeuthis dux
TTTTCGATTCGACAATTCTCAGTGTGCCTGATAAAAACGCAATCCCTTTTGTTATATGAGCAGTTGAAGGGGCACAGGCTATAAGAGATGAATGATATAGAAGCTTAATATTTACACCTGATCTGCAGAGAGGAAAATTGTCCTGGCAGGTCGGCCACTAGAATGCAACAGAGGAAACAATTGGTAACATCAGTCAGTCACATGTAAGTGGTGCTCGTAAAGCATTGGAGTTGGAAGGTCTTTACTTAGAAATTGTTTGATCTGCTTTCTAAGCAAGCCACTCTTGTAACTCTTAAGTATGCCTTTTGCTGTGGCATGGGAAATACGTTTCTTATCTGTACTAAGTAACTATCACACATGTACAGTAGCACCCATAAATAAGTACACCACTTTTGAATTGAAAGTTAATTGTATTGTAAACCAAACATAGCAGGATTTTATTATTTCTAGTGATTGATTGATTTGTTTAGCAGCATATCAACCCTTGATGGGTCATTTAATGCCAAAATCAGTTTTTAATTCTTTTTAAAATAGAGTCTTGCAGCTTTGGTGAAAGGTTAATTTTTTTTTTTTAACTAGTCTTGCGACTTTGGTCAAAGATTATTTTTTTAAAAACTAGTCTTGTGACTTTGGTGAAAAAAAACAGGTGGCCCCTGTTTGGGGAGGGGTGCAGGGTGTTACCCCTCTGCAGGGTATGCAGTCGCTGAGTGGAACAGCACACAATCAAAATGGATATTATCAGGTATTATTTATGACCAAACTCTACAGCATTGAAACTGTTGCCAAAAATATTTTTTTGTAATGTTGTACTCAGTTTTGGACAGCAACATATTCATATTTTTAGCAACAGAGTTTCAATGCTGTAGAGTTTGGTCATAAATAATGCCTGATAATATCCGTTTTCATTGTGTAATGTTCCACTAGAAATAATAAAATCCTGCTATGTTTGGTTTAGAAGAAAATTAACTTTCTATAAAATAGTGGTGTACTTATTTATGGGTGATACTGTACATCTTAAGGTAATATTAATAAGTATTAAAAAAAAGATCTTAGTTAAAAGTTTTGCATATGTAATCACACGTTCTGTACATGCAGGCAAACGATATGAAAACATTCAGTAATACATATGAATAAATTGCTCAAGATTTTAATTTTTTAATTTTTTTAATAAAGTTATAATTCTAATGTATTAAAAATATAAGCATTACATATAAACAAAGTGCAACATTTTACAACAAGTAGAGGACAAAACCTATAAATGTTTCTATATATTTCCACCTATGATTGATACCAATTCAAAATCAATCTTTCCAACACACTGATGTTTAAAGTTTGTATTTTTAGGTTTTAGTATTTGTTTTAGTATTGACACATATTTTGGCAAAAAGAAAAAACACAAACTGAAAAATGATCTGTTACTTCATGAAATTATTAAAAAAATTCAATTAGTTGGAAGTAAAAAAAATCTGAAAATCTATTGTAAAACGATCCGTAATTACTAAAGTTATAACAATCTGATATTAAGTCAAATGCAAGAATTCCATACAGAAATCAATAAATTGAAGATCTCAATATTAGACAAAAGATTTAATAAGAAATAAGATCCTACTTAACATAAGAGAACAATTCATATACTTAGAGATTTTCAAGTTTATGCATTAACAGGATTTTTAAGTCAGACATTCAAGTGGTATCTTTAAGAAAAAGATTCCATTTTAGCTTTTCACAAGATTAATGGATAAAACGTTAGAATCTTCAATGACTAAAGTCAATATTTGTTTTAAGGTACTTTTTATCCATCATTTTTAACCTGTCTGCTGCCACGAACGAGATAACTTGTCTTAGCAAGTCGTCAGTTCAGTGACACAGACAAGATAACTCCTCTTATTTTTTATCCATCATTTTTAACCTGTTCAATGTAAAAAAAGAAAAAGAAAAAAAAAAAGAAGATCCGTAATTATTAAGGTTATAAAAATCTTAAATTATAATTCAATACTTTAAAGAAAAGCTAATCAATATATTTGAGGCAAACTAGTTTGTTGTGCTATAAATCTTAATGAGAGGTAGTAGCTTAATACAGAAAACCAACAGCAAATATTTCATCTTCTCAGGTAATATTGTGCGCATATAAAAAGCTACAAAGAAAAATGGAAGAAAAAATTGAGAACATAAAAAGCAAACATAGAACAGTTAATTTCAACAGATAATTTTAAATGTCATTTGTCAACTATATTTTGTCAGAGATAATGGATGCATTGGCACATTATAGCAAACCTTTAAAAGAGAGTAGTTGCATTAAGAATAACAAAAATAACATACCCAAATCTCTGCCTTTTAGGCCACCAATTTTGGATGGATGAGATGAATTTGTGCTAGTATTTGTTTTTGGTGTATCATAATCATCAATGTCATCAATATCATCATCATCTTCATGTTCAGTCACTACAACAGATGCACCATTTAAATACAAGGAAAAATGAAAACATTAGATAAGAAAAACAAGTTTTTATATATATAATTTAAAATGCCATTGTTGGTTCAAAAATTTGAAACAAAATTAAAATCTAAAAAAATTAACAAGTATAACATAGTCTAAGACAGCCATTTTCAACCAATTTGCCACGAAACATTAGTGTGCCGCAAAGCATACATAGGAGTTTTGAGGAGGGTCGATCCTTTCTCAAAGAAGAGCCATGAGACAGTGTTCTCGGTATGGATATAAAATACAAAAATAACATTAGAATACATTTTAAAATTACTGGTACTTTTATGGGATGCATTAAACCCCTTTTTTTTCAATGATGCAATAAATAAATATATACGTGTTGTTCATTAAAGGCCCAAATGGCAGTTTTAAATTCTCAACACCAAGCACAGGTTTCTCTCTGATATTTTTATGTAAGCAAAGGCTTTTTATTTTTACTCATGTTTGTATTTGAATACAATCTATATCTGAAAATTTCATATCATTTTTTAATGATTGGCATACTTTTCAATGACATATTGTTTAAAAAAAATAATTTTAAAAAAACTTTCTATTTTAATCATGACATACCTAAACAATTTATTAATTAACAATACTTTCATACAAAACTTAATTCATAATACCATCATTTTCACATGAATATTCATATTTATTGAAACAAGGGACACAGCGTCTCCGTTTGTATATCGAAATGTAGTAACTTGTTTTAATGTGTATAAAACAAATATTCGCAAAACTTTCAAAATCTTTTGAAAACCATGATCAACAATATACTTTTGGTAATAAAATTAATAAATTATTAGTTTGTTTAATTTATGAACACATCATTCATTTTCTTTTAAATGATCAAATCTATCCTTAAATACTGATGGTGTGCCTCGACCATTTTGGTACCTGGCTCACTGTGCCGTAAGATGAAAAAGGTTGAAAAATCACTGCTATAATTTAAGGTAACAATTGTAAATTATCCTAATAGTATCATTTCTTCAAAATTAAAATAGCTTAATATTTTTAAATAGAATAGAAATACAATCTAAAATTTTTAAATTAGAGTAGAAATAAAATAAAAACAAAGATTTCTTTTTGCAGTAAGCACTGCTACTTACAGTCATAGACTGTTCCTTCGGCAACAGCAGATGCACAACTATCAAAATAACTTTGCAATGTGTCCACTTGACGGCATAAAATATCCCGGAACGTTTCCATTTCAGCTAGTTTCTCTCGGAGACCTCGGCCACGCTTGAATTAGTAAAAATTGGGGTAAAAATCTCTAAGTAATAAAAACATCCAAAAAGTCAAAATATTTAGATTCAAATTACATTAAAAAGTCAACTTTATTTTAAAATCATACTGTAGCAAGAAGATATTGCTGTAGTGAGTGTAACAGATATAATTGTACCATAGCGAAGGGGTGCATGAATGAAGATAGATGTTGTATAGCAAGTTTATGCATTAACAGGATTTTTAAATCAGACATTCAAGTGGTATCTTTAAGAAAAAGATTCCATTTTAGCTTTTCACAAGATTAATGGATAAAACATTAGAATTTTCAATGACTAAAGTCAATATTTGTTTTAAGGTACTTTTTATCCATCATTTTTAACCTGTCTGCTGCCATGAACAAGATAACTTGTCTTAGCAGGTCGTCAGTTCAGTGACACAAACAAGATAACTCATCTTAGTTCAATAAACTATGAAAATGAAAAGACTTTTCTAGACTTTATAAAATATTAAAATTCTAAAACTTCAAAAGGTCAATATTCTAACAATTTTTTTAATGAAAGCAAAGCTTTTTAAAATTAAATTTATCAGTTTTATTTCTATTATATTTTTTATAATTTGACCAATAATTTCATGGCTTATGGCAGTAGTCTTTAAACTTTAACTATCAGGGAACCCTTTTCAATAATTAATTTTTATAGGGAACCCCTTCAAAAAAACAACTTTCCCTTCTACATATTTATATATTGGACACTCTTTGCCCTCTCAGTTACCTTGCAATGAGAATTTTCTTTTTAATATCCCATCTCATAACACAAAGACACTTTGGATGGCCTACAGTGGTCTTCAAACTTTAACTACTTGTGGAACCCTTTTCAATAATTAATTTTTATAGGGAACCTCTTCAAAAAAACAACTTTCCCTTCTACATATTTACATATGTATGTAACTATTGGATTTTGGCCTTGTTTATGGAATTATCGGAATGTGTATAAACCCAAATGTAAAAGACATGAAGGAAATGTTTATGTAATCAAGAATTATTAAGTATATTGTGAAAATGCCAGTTTGTTTCGCGGAACTACTGGAAGGGTCGCGTGGAACCCTGGGGTTCTGTGGAACACAGATTGAATACTGCTGGCTTATGGCAATAGAACATTTTTGTATAATCACATAATTCAACACAGAGTCAGGTGTGTGTATTTTGAGAATTCCAGTCATAAGCTAAACAGCTGCCTTAATATTTACAGAATCATCATCATCAGCCGTTATATTCCACTGCTGGACTTTCCCATTTCTTTCCATGACGACCTAGATTGTGCTAAGCTCTGCAATGTCTTACAGGCAAACTTTTCTATCTCGTACCGCCATTTTGTGTCTGGTCTTTTCCTACTTTGTTTACTGTCCCATGGGCACCAATCGGTTAGTATTTCCCCCTATTATCATCTCTTCTTGCTAGGTGACCAGCCCATCTCCATTTCTGCTGCTTAATTAATTGTATAATATCCTTCACTCTAGTCCTCCCTCTGATCCATGTTGATCTTCTATCTCTTAAGAGTTATTCCTAGCATTGCTCTTTCCATGGCTCTCTGTGCTATTCTAAGTTGGTTTTCAGCTCGTTTTGTTAATTTCCATATTTCGCATCCATAGGTCATGGCTGGTATTATGCAACCATTATATACTTTACGCTTTAAGCACATTGGCAAGGTGCTCTTCAAAATGTCTATTCATACCTATCGTTATGTCATTTTATTTCGCTGTCATGGTCTTTCTCTAACTTTATTATCTGTCCTAGATAGATGTATTCATCGACCTCTTCTAGAACCTCTCTTATCTTGATGACCTTTTTGGGGACTTTATCATTGAACATTACTTTTGTCTTTGTTCTGCTCATCTTTAAGCCTAACACAGACTAATCAACCTATAGATACTAATGATATCCCAGACATTTACAGAATATTAAGTATTTAATCAAATAGGTTTGTTGGTCATATTTACAGTAAAACAAAGTTAGAATTAACCACAGAATATGCAATATGGTAGATGCAAAGGGCAATTCAAAAGTCCTTAAAACTTGCTATATAGCAAAAAATATTATCAAGTATTTATCATCATTGGCCTTTTTGCGTCCATCGTTGGACATAGAACTTCCAAGATTTGTCAGACCTCTCTATCGTGGGCGTTGCAGAGTCTATACTTTCTGAACTTGTCTAGTTAGTCATGCCATCTTATTTTTTGTGGGCTACAGTTTTGTATTACTGCCTGAAAAAAATAGTCAACTCTCTTCTGCTGTGCCTGTTGCACATGGGAACCAGATTTGATGAAAGGGAGGGGATTAATTGTAAGTAGAAAAATCATGATATAATTCAATTTAATTTTTTTTATTTAATCTAATATGAACTAAAAATGAAAATGAAAACTCATTTTTAGCAAGTTTTCTAGAAAATGTCTTTGGTAAAGGATTACAATTTTATTCATGTAATATTAAATCACTAGTTAATACCTGTGAAAAAATTCAGATATATTTGAGTTTATATGAAATTATTTTCCAAGGAATAAACTATGAAAATGAAAAATATTGAAAATTATTTCCAATTTCAGTGTTCTAGACATTATAAATAATAAAATTCTAAAACATCAAAATTTAAAAAAAAATAAACCTTAAAATTTTAAAATTAACATTTTTATGAACGTAGTTCCGTCTTGTGTATTGGTCTTCTGATGTACATGTTACGGCTGTTTTAGCAATTTTCAACATCTTAACTGTTTTTCCCAAGGAAAAATAATAGCAAATCCATAGTTTCAAAAGGTGGGTAGGAGATACTTTTATCAGAAGTTTTTACCCGAGTGGGAGAGTCAAGTGTTATGGACAGCATTACGAAGAAAGAAAAAAAAAAAAAAAAATCACACTGTTCATTAATAAGTTAGCATGAATTGGTATGACCACCTATACTGGGAGATCCGATGAGGATTGAACCCACTAACAACGGCCAGCAATATTAGCTGGCTGATCATTGTTATAGGACATCTGTTCTGATCTATTTTTTTTCATATGATCTACTCATTAATCCCAGTGGAAAAAAATTCATGGATATATTTAGATTAAGATAATTTTTTTTTATAGAAAAACAAATACTGAATTCGTTTACCGGGAATAGTGCATAGTTTGAAACTGGGCAAGAAATCTTTTTTTTCCAGCAAAAACGAGCAATAGTCCAGTGTTATGACCCGCAAACCAAGAAAATCACGCGGGTCATTATTAGAGTAGATACAAAGTTTATAAATCAGGCTAAACGGCATTGTAATTTGTAATAAAACAAGTTTAAACACGCAATTTCCGACTATAATAAAATGTATAAATACCTACCTTGAAAGATGATGCCGAGGCAGTTGACAGGCTGGTTCCTGAGGTCAAAGACAACAATGACCCGTGTCTTTTAAGGCTATTTTCACTGCCATAACCGGATTCTGCCTGCTGGTAGAAAACAAGCATAATGTAGGCATCAATTCATTTGTAAATAGGAAAAAAAGAAGCAATAAGGATTTGGACTCGCACAAAAACAAACAGGTCTGGTTAGTCACTCAATAGAAACAGTTATGTGACCAACGTCTTTTGGCTGACCAGACAGTTTAGGTTGACAGTTTCTAATTATACATCTATATTATAAAGTACTAAAGTATCTGTGTGTTTGTGCTCTATGCAACACAGAGGAAAAACAAAGGCATATTTGACATCAGCAGGTCTCAATTCACCTACACACATCTTTAGGCTGAATTTTTAAAAAAAAAAAAAAAAAAAAAAAGAAAAAAACAACTTTCATTGCTAAAGAAATCACTGAAATCAACAATACACCAGTGTTTAGAAATTAGGTTAATATAATCAACAGACCGAGTTCAAAACCCAACGGAGAAAATTTTAATTTTTTTCCTTTTAATTTCATGTGCTTTCAATCTATTTGACCTTCAAACCTTTCACAAATTCATGAGTTTTGAGAAAGGAAATATTTAAAGGTTTCATAAAAGGGGGTTCTATTTACAATGTTGCTAAACTGCACCCTTACTTTCCAATCGTCATTAGGTAACCGCAGATGTGAATTTCTCTTTCTCTCAGTGCTTATGCCAGTAATCTTTTTAAGGAATCTAAGCCTAATCTAATAATAAAACTAATCTTAGAGCAAAAACCGTAACCCTACCTCTAACCCTAATCCCAGCCCAAATACAACAATAAAACACGGGCACAATTTAAATCCAATACAGTAATCTCTTGATAATACCAAAAGTGAGCACATGAATTCCCAGTTTTGAGAAAAACTAATTTTCAAGTTTGTAGGAGGGGGTACACAGACCTGCCCGATGGTGCGCAAGACCTGCCTGATGGTGCGCACTGGTCTGCGCCGGTCTGGCCGGGAGTGTGTGCTAGCCCGACTGGTGGGATGTGCGAGCACATGACCTTTCATGAAATCTCTATAAAATATCATTTGCTTTCCAGTGTTGTTAGATTTAAAGGGTTTTTTTCTCCGGGAAACGCTGGGCACCCCAGCTAGAAGAAGAAAAAACTACAGAAGTAAAATTCAAAATAGAGAAGACCATACTATAAGCACCGAGTGGAGCAGGAATGAAATGATGTTTGTCTAAGGGTTACGCTACTTTCGTCTACATCACTTTAGCAAATATCAGGGGTTTTTTCCAATTGAAAAATTTAAAAAAATGTCTCAATAAAAAAAAAAATCACTGGATCCACCCCAAAATTTCATCAATTCTTCCTTAGCCCATGGCCAACCATTTGACAAAATGAAATTCATTGAGAACTTTTGAAAATACTGTTGGGACAAAAGTGATTTTAGACAAAGCTGATTTTAGACCAAAGTGATTTTAGACAAAACTGATTTTAGACCAAAGTGATTTAGACCAAAGTGATTTAGACCAAAGTGATTTAAACCAAAGTGATTTAGACAAAATCTGATATTTGCTAAAGTGATGTAGACAAAAGCTGATATTTGCTAAAGTGATGTAGACAAAAGCTGATATTTGCTAAAGTGATGTAGATGAAAGTGCTGTACCCCTTGTCTAAACAGTGACTTTCCCCGTTTCTCAACCCTAAAGAACCAAATGATAAACTGAGAATATCTATATACTAAGTAGATTTTATGTATTTCATTTGCATATTGTCAGCCATAGTAAGTAACAGTGTCTTTAATTTCCTCAAAATATGAGAAAAGAAATTCAAGGGAGATAAGCAGTTAGAGAATGACTCCAATGAAGGTGTCAGTAACGACTGCGGTTGTGAATAGCAAATCAGAAAAACACTTTGCATCATGGAAAGTGTAATGGAAACAACTTCTCAGAATTAAACCACTTTTTGTATGAAAATGAAACTGACTAGCATTCCAAGGGAAATTATGAATCACCGCCACCCATATATGCTGTGTTGGGGGTAATCAATTAAAAAGTTGGGCTGTGATCACTAAAAAAACATCTGAATTTTCAAAACCGTACATTGAAAATTGAACCCCCACTAAAACTTTATTTTGGAGGGGAATTTAAAAAAAAAAAAAAAAAAAAAAAAAAGAAGCATTTTCCCTACTCATTGAGAGGGAGTGTGTGTACAAAATTTCATGTTTCTACTATGAACGGTTAGAGCTGGGTGAAGTCCGGCTACATAGATAGATACATATATATATGTGTGAACACATGAATAACCTAAACAGCAGTGATTAATTATGGAAAATATGTACAAGTATATTTTTTATTACAACAGATGAATATAGTATGGTTAATTAGAAGAGATATTGGTGGCAAATAGATATTTACTTTATAGGTGGACTTCTCAAATCATATTGAAAACCAAGAAAGCTTAATAAAGAATGACAGTAAGTGATAAGAAGATGTTATATATAGGGTGTCCCAAGAGTAACTCCCGATTTGTCCCCAAATTAAATCCAGTTCTAAGGGAAGCAACCCGTCTGATTAATTATCAAGAATATTCAATTTTACTGGTAATTTTAGGCATACTGAGTTGCTTCCCTTAGATAGAACTGATGTTAATTTTGGGACAAATTGGGAGTTACTCTTGGGACACCCTGTATGTGTGCAGATGAGAGAGGATTGATGCCTGATGCCAGATGCCAGAACAGAAAGTCAGCAGAAAGAGAGAGGTTTGCCTTTAACACCCGATTCTTTCATGTGCAAGAACTCCGAAGTACTCAGCCAGAAAGAGACCAAGTCAGCTTCCTTTATGGACTATGTAAATCACCCTTTATACTGTTGGAAAAAAAACAATAATTTTTACTGTATAAATGATGGCCGACACTGGGAGAATAAATGCTGTCTCTCCTTTAGGTAAAAATGGGGCGAAAGCCATTCTATTGTGAGCCAGAACCGCGTGGTCTGGTGGGAAAAGAAGAGGAAAGTTAATGTTTTAATGTTTTGAACTTGTTATAAATGTACCTTTATTTTTAAGGTCTAAATACACACAGAATCAGACAGAATCAGACTGCACCAGAGAGCATTGTACAGTACAGTTCTGAACAAAGCAAGTCTCTTTACAAGGCACTTCACAGACAGTCTTCTTAAAACCAGTTCTACAAACCGGATCCTCAGCAGAAGCTACAATTCGGTAATTGACATCTGATGAGACGTGTCGACATCACAAGGTCACCCAGGAGTCGGAGAACCAGTTTACCCACAAGGGAGTGCAGTACCAGAGAGCTGTTTTTGCCCCTTCAACTTGTATACAAACACGTTCTTCGAATTTCATTTTGCATGTTTAAAACACACATTAACTACAAGGCTAAGTGTAAAGCCACAATAAGGAGCAATCGTATTGCAACCCACCTTTTTATATCGACTATGCTGCAGTATTTCGCAGCGTCATTTCTTGTTGTTAATAAAACCCAAGATTGCATTTGTTCTCCAGTCGGCCGCCTATCCCCCCAATATTCCACTAGATGAGAATTCCACTCTCTGCATTATTCAGTGCAATCGACGAGAAGTGCTTTTTCTCACAATATTTAATCATTCCATTGTTTTAAATTGAAAGAGTTCCAAACTTTCATCCTATTATTCTATGTAGAGGTTCACAATGTCAAAAGATCTCTCCAAAAACTCTTACAAGCTTCAACTATTACTGGGTGTCCTCATCTCCCAGACACTTGCAAGCCAAAGCAATACAATGAAACAGAGCTCTTACACAAATGATACAAAACAAGACGGGCTGCCGCAGGGTCAAACTCTACTCCTATTCCGACCGAAGATGATTACTGCAACTTTTGTATTGTATATATAAAATAAAAAAATGATAAAAAAATTTTTTTTTCTCTATTTATTAGAATGCAAATGTGTATGATCATTTTTTGTTAATATCTAAGACTTGTCAATTTAGCTCAGGCAGTAAGAAGTCTGCCTTCTGATCACATGGTCATGAGTTCAAATCACGGTAGGGGAATAGGGATTTTACATATCGGTTTACACCCCTAATTTTGGTGAGGATTGTTATTGTTCTTGTTCTTGTTACAGTAGGAGTTTGACAATACGTGAAACTATCGTTTCTTGTGTTTGTTCAGTTGTCTCAGGTTTGTCAGTAAAGATCTACATCCATTAACCAAGTCAAGAAAATCAAAACATTTTTTTTTTGCCAGTAATTTCTTGTGCTTTTAATCCATTAGACCCTAACAATCTTCCTAGAAGTTGTTAGTTTTTAGAAAAAATGTTTTAATAAGAGGGTTCTATTTACAATGTAACTGTATGGTAAACTGGACTGTTACTTTCAGTCCGTTGTATGAAAGTGAGGCTTCGAAACAAGTTACCTCCCTTGTGACGGTTTCTTTGATATTTTAATAATGATTTTTCTGTGGGCTGCCCCGCATGGCCGTCTGCCAAAAAACCTTAATGAAAGCACAGAAAAATTGTCATGGGAAGTAACCGAATACTTCGAAGCCTCACTTCCACACAATAGATGGAAAGTAATGGTCACGTTTACAATACAGTTACATTATAAATAGAACCCCACTCGTAAAACCCTAAAAAACATTTTTTCGGAAAAATAAAAAAATCCCAGGAAAATTGTTAGAGTCTAATGGATTAAAGGCACACAAAATTACTGGTGAAAAAAATTGTTTCTATTTTTTTTTCGACTTAGTTAACAAATGTAGATCTTTACCAATAAGTGATAACTACCAACACCTGCTTTGAATACAACTGCAGGAATACCTGTGCTTGGTCTTAGTTACCAATAAATGCTTTTATTTATTGCAGTTGATTAGATACAATTTATATTATAATGTGATATTGAAACATGTATCAAAAATGCAATGGTTGATACAAAGCATTATATTCTTAAAACCATATAATGATTGAATTTATGTCAAAATCTGTCAGTAAAAAAAGATGGTAAGAAATATTAAGCAGATTTTTGAAACTGAGGAACTGGAAAGCTTGCCAAAAAAGGTTCAAATGGAATAAAAATAAAATCTGTAAAATTACCTTGTGTAACTCTATGGACCTCACCCATTGCGTGCGCTCATCCACATCTTTGGCACGCAAATACCATACACTGTCATTGACACTGACATCAAATCGGCATTCATCAAAAGGATGTGGCTGAAAAAATTAAAATAATAAGAGTTAACTTAATGACAGAACATTATTAAGACTCTAGAAACTTTCATTTTAGCACACTTTTAAAATACATCACAGAACAATTGACAAGATAAAAATAAATTCTGTATCATGTGATATTCAGAAAATAAAATGGTGAAGCTGAATTACATGAAAATGGTTTTATTCAATATCTATGTTATAAGATACAAGTGGCACATTTAATTGGGATACAATTGTATAATTTGCTTTGGTTGATAAATTTGAACAATTTTTCTGAATATAGATTTGTGTGATGAACTTGTTGAGAAAAAAAAGGCAACTATGGAGGAATTTTATTGGTTTTATTAATTTATTTTATTTTATTTTATTAAAGGTTTCAAAGAAATGTGAAACAAAAAAGTTTCAAAGAAATGTGAAACAAAAATGTGAAACAAAAATGAAAAAGTAAAAATTATACAAAGCGTATTTTCATGAACAACAATCACCAATATAAACATGGCAAAATATTGATACCGTAAAAACTTTTTATTGCAGTTCCAAAAGTAAGATAAGAGGAATACATCATCAGCAAATAAAAAGCAATCGTGTTCAGACAATACATTTTTATTCATATTTTGCTTAGCTACAACTTTGGTATCCATTTTTAAAAAGTTGATATTTTAAAATTTTATTTTGAAGCTTGAACACTCTGCATTATGATTCATAGTGTTCAAGCATCAAAATAAAAAAAGGGAGCATTGTAGCTCTAAACATAATCAAAATATAAACTTTTTAAAAATGATGCATGGCCACTCATACTCAGAAAAATAGAGAAAAAATGCTAATTGACCTAAAAATGTTTCAAGTAATTATTGAGCGGCCAAAGTTTTTTTTTTTTAGTAAATAAGTCATCGATCATTTCAAACAATTTGAAAAAAGTTTTTGACATTCTCTCTGATTCTTGACGTGCATGGACATTCACAAAATCTTGTGCCACGCTTTCTTCCCCATAAACTTCAGTTAGCAGACAAAAAGATTCACTAACAGTTTTGTTTAATTTCACAAAATATTTCTAATTGATGTGTTGCTTGAACTTGACTATTTTTATGACAGGACAAAAAACATATCTACTTCAAGCGATGCATAACAGCGAACTGAAGATGCAAGCAGACTAAAAATTTCAGGGGTTCTTTATTAGGTCAATGTATATCACGTGGTTCACGCATGCATGCTGTGGTTCACGCATGCGTGCTGTGGTTCGAATTACAGCCCAGTGCTGCCAACTCAAAAAATATTTTCACGCTAGTTTGACTGCCAAAAAGCGTTAAATTTTTTTTTAAATTGCCAAAAACTGCCAAAATGACACTAAAAATATTTTTAAAATGGCCAATGGCAAACACGCTAATTTAGCGCTTTTTGCACTGCCAAAACAAGAAACGCACTGAATCTAGCACAAACATGCTAAATCGGCATCACTGCATAAGCCTAGTCTCATTATTTA
Organism: Architeuthis dux; assembly: GCA_006491835.1. Lineage (NCBI taxonomy): Eukaryota > Metazoa > Mollusca > Cephalopoda > Oegopsida > Architeuthidae > Architeuthis > Architeuthis dux. The sequence goes on from VCCN01005748.1 coordinate 2,859,479, forward strand.
ATAGCCCCACCTTGTATGTGAACACAAAAATGTCTACAAAAAATAAGTAAATAAAATGTTTTTAAAAAACAAAAAAGAAATAAACAAAAAAAAAAAGGTTCAATATATGTTTTTGCCTTCAAAATTACTTATACTTTTGCCTTCAGTTAGCATTTGTTAAAAAGTAGGTAATCAGCAATTTTAATTTCCTAAGAAATTTATTAAAATGCAGGAAATACTCGAGTTTTACTTTCTTATTTATGGGGGGGGGGGGGATTCATGATATAACCTGTAAGCCCATGATGAACATGAGTAGACATTTATTATGCTATGTTAATTCCTTCATCTCCTCAAGGTGAAGTGGTAACAGCCAACAATGACACGGATCTCGAAGTAAACCTCTTATTTATTTATATTATATTTATATTTCTCTATATTTATTTGATAAACCTCTTCAATGGTGTGACATAAAAAGGTTTACTTAATTTCTTAATATCACTTGTAACCCACAAAATTATGGATAAAGATCTATTTGGAAAGTATCTAGTACAGAGATGTTCAACCAATGTTCCGTGGCACACTAATGTACCGTGAAGCATCGAAGGGCCGTGGGAAAGTGTTCCCAGTATGGATACAGAAATAACATTTGAATACTTTTTGACATTATTGGTACTTTTATGGAGCACATTAAACTCCTTTTTTCAATGATGCAATAAATAAATGTGTTGTTCATTAAAGGCTTAAATGGGAGTTTTAAATTCTCTTCTGAATTCCTTAATGTAGAACCGCCAATCACTACTGCCAGTCATAAGATGCGTGAGAATATGAGAATTATCACACGACAAGACTAGCCTTTTTTCATATTATATTTTAATGAATGGCATCTTATTCAATGACATCTTGTTTCAATGTGAAGTTTTAACAGATATGCACAAAACTTTTGAAAACCAATCAACAATATACTTTTGGGATCAAATTTATATCAGGCACCCTATAAATTGTTGGACACATTTTGCCTCGACACCGGTGACATCACTGAAACGTCAGAAGTGTTACCAAGATAAACAAATTCCACGTGTCGACATTGAAGAGACTAGCCATACTGAACTGGTGTCGCTAGTCTTTCTTTGGAAACTGACTCTGAATTGTTCGAAGTTATTTTCATTCAATAAAAAATAGTTTTTTTTTGGGGGGGGGGGGCTAACAAATTTTCGAAGTTACTAAGATACTTTCCCCCGGAAAAATAAAAGGTATTTTTTGTGCTTTCAATCCAACTATTGTTCGTAAAACTAGGTTTGGGATTTTATAGCGATTATTAGAGTTTATCTAAGTGTATATCAGTTACGATAGCAGAATTCTTATTCTTTTTATAATAAATTGGAATTTCAAATGATGTGTTCTAATTATTTTCACTTGGTTACTTTAAATAACAAATACACAGCAGTATAAAGCTGTCTAATTACACATAAAATAAAGTTATTATTTGAAATTATTCTTTGTTGCAACTTAGTAAATGGAAGGGGGGAATACTAGTAATCTTATTGACAAAAGTGGGGAATGACTCAAAAAGGTTGGGACCCACTGTTCTAGACTTGGTTTTGAAACTGGGGTCCACGGATTCTGTGGTGTCTATCAAATAATGCTTTGTGGGTCCGCAGTACTGTTCTTCTGAACCTGACATTGCGAATCTTGTGGCAGAGAAACAACATCAATCGCACAGCTATTGAAAAACATAATGTACACAAAACTGTACCATATATTAGAATTCAAATAAATACAGTCTGCAAAAGTCAAAAATTGATCATTATTATAGTTCATTCAGTCTAAAAACTAAATGCTAAAAATAGGAGTCCACCAGAATATTTCCTTGATAGAAGGGGTCCTTGAGTTTTCTAAGTTTCAAAACCATTGTTCTAGACTATCAATGAAAGTTTTCATATCTAATGAGTCAGTGATAACAAACATCGCCCAGTTGATGCACTGAAAAGATCATACACATTTATTGTTGAAGACAACAAATGAAAATAACTTTACATTTATTACTGTTCTCTGGATTGTAACTTGAAAACCATGTGAAAATAGTTATGTAGCACTACAGTTGACTAACTTTTTTCACCACCGTTCCGAAAAACAATTTTAACTGTCCTGAAGGAAATGTAAATGGTCCCAAAATCAAAATGTTGTTTCTTTACTTGGTTATTATCATCTATAGTTGTCTGTTGTTAGTAGCATAATAAAAACACCATTAAAATGTTGAGGAAATAAATAATTGTCAAACTCCAGTCCAAACCCGGAGTTGTCTCAAAGAAAAAAAAAAGAAAGAAAGAAAAAAAAGAAAGAAAGAAAAAAGAAAGAAAGAAAAAAGAAACAAAGAAAAAAGAAAAAAAAGAAAGAAAAAAGAAAGAAAGAAAAAAGAAAGAAAGAAACAAGAAAGAAAGAAAGAAAAAAGAAAGAAAGAAAAAAGAAAGAAAAAAAAAAGAAAGAAAAAAAAAAGAAAGAAAAAAAAAAGAAAAAAGAAAAATTCCCCAGACGCCTCCTGGACGTAAAGTGATTTTTTTTAAAAAATCACTTCCGTCCCCGTGAAGATATTTGTTCATCCTGAACACATTTTTACCAACGATGTGACAACATTAATTTTGAGCCCTGACAAGTTGCAATTCCAGAGGAATATGCAATCATCTAAATTTGGGGAAAAGAAAATTAAGGACAAAAAAGAAAGAACAAATTGGAGTTCAAATTTAACAAACCAGATTAAATACCCAGCATAATGGGCGGGATGAACTGCTGTAAAAAAAAAAAGCGTTAATAAAATAAATAGATGTATAAATAGATGTATGTATAGATGGATGGATGGAAATCAGATAGTGTTTAATTTAATTTGGTTTTAAAAGGTGATTTTTGTAACTTTTAGAGTTTTTTTTTATGATCTCGGCAAAATGTTAAATGTATGCACGCTTAACAGAAAATAAACAAAGGCATTCATCTCTTACACTGTTCTCCCTCTTACACTCTATGATTAATACAAAATCCCCACTCGCTATGCAAATAAGCATTTTCAGCGACAGTCAGTGGATTCAGCTGTAAAACTGGGCACAAAACGTGTTCATTTTAGCATGAGTTTATATTGTAAATCGGGACCCCTCCCCAAACATTTTAGGGGGGTAATTTTCAAAAACTAATTTGCTAAAAACCTTTCCTGGGGTCACATTAGTACGCACAGAAAATTTCATGGCGTTATGTTGCATGGTTTTTGCAGTAGTCTGTCACATAAGGACGGATGGACAAACTTTTGGTGAATTATAACAAGATAAACTTTATGCAGGTTAGTACAATTAGCAGGCAGGAAACAATAAATAATTAGTTCTGCCTACAAAAGCTTAACAATAATATTGTATTGTACATTTAAAAGAGGTTTCTGTCTCATACTCAACAGAAAATTGTTTGATATGGGTTATTTTTTAAAATTCATACAAATGAAAAAAAAGGCACCATTTCTTTTAATATATATTCAAAAAACTGAAAACCTCCCAAAATTGGGTATAGATCAAGCCATACATAAAACCAAACCAGGGCTCGAAATTAACATCGTCGGGGATGGTAAAAATGTGTTTGGGACAAAAAAATATCTTCCCCAGGACGCCTCTGGGACAGAAGTGATTTTTTTTTTTTTTTTTTTTAAAATTTGGTGAGGATTGTTTTTCAGGACAGTTTACATTTCCTTTGGGAGAGTTAAAATTCTTTTTCGGGACGGTAGTGAATAAAGTTAGTCTGGAGCCCTGAACCAAACAATACAGTTTTGTCATAAATCTAAACTATAATACAGTGTGTGTTGCTTGGTTTTGTCCATCACTGAGAAAGGAGTATCCCACGTTTTACTTCCTTCCTTCCTTCACCCTCAACAACCACAGCACGGCAACCTCCAACCCACCCAATGTAAAAAGGAAACGGGGAAGGGCATGCTAAAAGAAAGACAAAAAAAATAGTTTTGCCTGTCCCTTTCCCCCACCATGTACATTATGTGGATTGGGGCATCCAGCCTGTCACCACTGAGCAACGCCCAACCCACCTAATATACATGAGATTTTAATTATTTTGTTTGAAAAGTAGAAC
>VCCN01005748.1:2863960-2877284 GCA_006491835.1 Architeuthis dux
GAAATCTTGGACCACTGACTATTTATTATTATTTATTAATATCCCGTCATTTTTGATGGCACGGGTATAATAGTAGGAAATATTTCTCAACAGAAAAACTAACCTTAAACTAGTCTAAAATGACCATCCAGTAATATGCAATCTTGCATTCGTAAGGTCAACTTTATTTTAAATTGTCAATTCTATGCCATTCAGCAATTAGCTTTTGTCAAAATAAATTCACATTTCGTAGCTAGTGAAAATATTTGCACATAATCTGAGTGTCTAAATCATAAATTGTTAAAAAACAAAAACACTCACATTCTGGCTTCTGTTATCAACAGTCAAAGATCAATATTTGTTGTTTTATTATTTTAAGATAAGAGGTTACCCTTCAAGGACAGTCACTGACACTTAAAGAGTAACAATCAATACAAATATTTTAAAAGAACTAACCATTAGATAAATTACTTGCAAACTCAGGGCTATAATCATTAGTTATATATGTATAACCGACATATTGAAAATATAATAGCAATCAGTTTTTTTCCATCTTAAACATTTTTTTGCAAAATAGATATTGAACAAATTTTACAATACGAGAGAGAGAAGTATTCTTAATTTCAATATTGTGTTACCGAAATTAAGATCTTGTTTGCATTCTGTGCAAGTTTTATACCAATATCAAAGTCCCAAGCTATTTATTAACAAATTACTGTAATTTATAACTTGTGTGCCAATTAATGTGTTATTCTGTTCGTTCCTCTCCTTTGAAATGATATGGAATAGAATACGGACACTTTTAAGTCAACCTGACTTGCTCCAAAAGTTTATGTAGAGATATATTTGCTTGAAAAATCAGCAACTTGTTTTCCAACATAAAGCCAGTTCAGCCTACAAAAGCTTAAAGGTAATATTGCATTGTACATTTAAAATAGGTTTCTGTCTCATACTCAACAGAAAATTATTTGATATGGAATAGAATACCGACACTTAAGTCAACCTGACTTGCTCCAATAAAGTTTATGTAGATATTTTTTGTTTGAAAAATCAGTAACCTTTTTTCAACTTAAAGCCTTGTACAAGGTAAAGCATCAGTCTCTAAAGACACAACTCCCATGGGAGTATATAGAGCCGGTGACAAAGTCCCAATTTCCATTACATGCATCAGGATTTTATTCTTACAAGTTTTATGACCATCCCCTTGTCAGGATGCAAGTGATACTTCAGTCTTCCAGCCACCCTAATCACACAGCTTAGAGCAGTGGTTCTCAAACAGTGTGCCCCAAGAAGTAGCTAGGTGCGCCACATGGAAATTGAGGAGTAAAAAATATATACATATATAAAATAGAGTGTAACTGTTAAATATGCAATTCTCCCATCCAAAATTCACAAATTACGCATCCACACTTCCAGATGTAAACAAAAACAATATGTCTGGCAGCATAAAGTGCTCATTTTTCTCATTTTTATGATTGACTATTTAATTTTGGGCTACTTATTGTTTTGTATTTTTTTTCTTCATTGATATCTATTAAATCGGCTAATTTGGGCTTTAAATTTACTTCTTTATGAATTTAGGGAAACTTTATTTAAAAATACGTTTGGCATCTCTGCGTCTTCCCAAGGATATTCCTCTGCCTGTCTTTAAAAACAGTCAATCTTTGGATATGGGAGCACAAAAAAATTTACGATTGAAGGAGAAAAGCTCAAATTAATAAAAAATTTTTTTTTAAATACTGAAATGTTTTTGTCTAATTCATTTCATCTTTACAGTTGTTTAGCGGCATAAGTCAAATATATATTTCTTAGTGGAGGTGGGGTAAGGGGTTGTCAGCTCTCATCAAATGGGCTTTTCTTTACTTACCATGTGAAGTGCGCCCAGGATTTTTTTACTTGATCCCGAGTGCGCCACCAAAATCAAAACGTTTGAGAACCACTGCGCTAAAGTATACATCGGAGAAACCTTCAGGCCACTCAAAATTTTTCGTGTAGTAGTTTTTTATTATGTTTTCATATTTGAACTTTTAAAAAGTAGTTTTGTTTACTTTCCATGTGAAGTGTGCCAGTGATTTTTTACTTGATCCCTAGTGTGCCACAAAGTCAAAAAGTTTGAGAACCACTGGCTTAGAGTATACTCAATTAGCTGCTGAGTACACAGAGAAATGTGTCCTAATGAAGAGTTTTCCACACTCTTCACTCCTATGGGAATCGATTCTGGGAACTTCAGAAGTCTGTTTGGATACTGTAATGGTTAGCACATTACAAAGCCAGTTTAGTGAATAAATAATACTATGTGCCCTGGTGATAACTGGAGAATACATTGAAAAAAAATTTATAAGTTTGTTTTTAATACATAAATATGAATGGTCATTATCTTTCATACTAACACTAACAGAAATTATTTTTAATGCTTGTTAACAGTTTTCATGGTTAGTTTAGCTTTTATTAAAGAAAATATTATTGCATAAATTATTCTACCCCAAAATCAACCATATTGATTCTATAAAATCTTCCATATAACAAATTACAAAGAATTTTAGTAAAAATATCTGTGGGTTCTTTTAAAGTCTTCTGAACAAAGTTTTTAAGACTACAAATTCTAACTTACCGAATAACATTCTAGGCTATTCTACAACATTTTAATAAATTCTACAACAGATCCAAAAATAGAAAGGCATAAGTAATTATTTTAAAATTGTAATTGTAATACAACTCGTCAATTTTACGTTTTAGTCATCCATTACATTTTCGTCATTTAGAACCATTTGTGACTTTTGCTATGATAGATCATATGCATAAATTTCTTTTCTTTTTTCATAAAACCTTGTTTCGTCAGTATTCTTTCGGCCTAGAATTTATTTATATATATATTTATTCATTATTACTAGATATTAAATGATAAAGTTAAGAGTAAACAGTATTAATAAAATTTAGTTTTGACTGTTTATTAAATCAGAAGAATTTAAATGGACTGCTTCACTAACACATAGTATATATACATTTTTAAGAATTCGTACCATCTTTTTGTGAAATCACACTTTAATCTGTTTAATTATTATTTCATGAATTATCTTTTTTAATTAGTGACAGAATTAATTGATATGGCATATTAAATGACAATCATGGATTTATATCAGGTCTTATTCAAATATTTTTTAATAATTAAGTTATATTTTTAAATGGAACATGAAAAAATTTACTTATTTCAAATATGAATTTTTAAGATATATTTCTTGAGAATGTATAGTCGTACACTTTACCCATTTTTCCATATTAGAAAAAAAAAAGGTGTGTCTTCTTTTTCTCATTGGATAACTTTGTATTCCTTAAAATATTTCAATGAAATTTTGCATGTAGACCTGTGGAAAGATTCTACCCGGGGGAAGGTGAGTAATGGCCAATCATATTGTTTGTTTGTTTACATTTTATAAGCAAAAACATTTTTGTTTACAAATGGAAAGATTTCCCAAATCTTGACCGATTTGGCTATAATATATAAGTGTTTGTTTACATTTTATATGTAAATAAACATATGACAACATGCAAAAATTAATGAACTTTGGAACTGCTGAACCGATTAGAATGAAAATTGTTATACAGGTTCTTGGGAACCTAATGAAAATATATAACATTTTTAAGTTATTTACATATGTAAACAAATAGGATCGATTGTAACTCAGCATTTTTCAATTTCCGCAAAATCGGTATAGATTTGAGAAATTTTCCCAAATGTAAACAAAAACAACCGACACCCATAGCGATTGATAGACCCCAGCGCCTTTTTTTCCGCCAGGGACAAATATTACATATTATCTTGCAAGTAACAGTATTTATTCACATTTTGAATGGATTACTAAAAGTTTATCACAATAATAAACTTCTTATAAAGCAAGCAAAGACAACAAAATCTATAGACCAACTTTTCTTTGATGTTAACACAATGTTTCAGCCGATTCATCCTACAGTATGTTAATGACTCTTCTCAAAGTTATAGGCAACAAAATCTATTTTATATTGTCAGAGAGTTAGCTAGCATTCTTACTAGCCGTTTAACGGCTAATTCCCAATAGAAACTTAATTCCAATTTCCCAATTAAGCAGAGCTGTTTTGGTCATTTTTGGTCATATGTTGGCATGCTTTGACCATTTTTTTAAATACAAAAATGCAGACTTTGGAAAAATTCCCAATCCTATAAAAACGGTGGGAAAATCAAATTCCTGGCTAACACCCTGATTTTCCACAATGCACTATCATTTACTCTTGTTTCGTTCCATCTTAGTTAGCTCTTTAAATATACTTTTTGGGTAGCCATAATGATTTCAATTCATCCAAGCCTAACCATATAACTGGCCTACCAGCCATGCAACTGGAGGCGGGCACAATTTTTTCTACAATTAGTAGAAACTGTTTAGCAAAGCACATGTTACCGATATCCAATAATTAGCTACTTAGTATTAATATTGTGTCAAAATATCATAGCCTGCCTATTGATATTAAAAGAAAAATAAGAAAAAAAGGATCCGCACCAATTGATGATATCAAGCACAAGAAAATTTTCAATTATTGACGTGATAATAGCAGGTGTTATTATTACTAAAACATCTTTTCAGATTACTGTCCTCATTTTGGTTCTTTTGACCATAACATTTTGTTTGTCGTGTCCTACTGCCTTCATTAGTTATCCGTTTTATTTGGTAACCTTAGCGGATTTTCGAACCAAACATTTTACTTTTCAGACGTGTACCAACCTCTTTAACAAATTATCACAAAAATAATGGTAATGAGTTTCATTTATTAGATTGGGCACTATTATACACTGTCAGCAATTAGTTGTTAATAAATAAATTTTTACTTGTGAGATCCATCCTAACTGGGTCTCATCAAAATCTAAGCTTAGCAAATCTATTTCTACAGAGATTCACTGAAATGAAAGACGGAACGAGAACAAACTATGCCCATTGATTGAATAGAAGGTTCAGTTTCAAAATCCATAGGTTATATATGCTGCGCCTTGATCCAAGCACATTTAGGCTAGATTCAGACATTTCTAACCAAAACTCACCTTTTTGGCTAGAAATCTATTATTCAGACATTTCTAACCAAAATCCATCTTTTTGGCTAGAAATCTATTATTCAGACATTTCTAATCAAAATTCATCTTAAGTGGAACTTCTAGATACAGTTAATGTGGGCCAGGTCTGTTTTCATATGAAAAGACATTAGTTTATATACATCTGCTTTATTAACAATCTAATTCTCTGTACCATGTAACATGATCAGGTGAACATTTCATAGTGTAAGTTGGATGTTAACAGTGAAACAACTCTACATATTAAAGGACTTGCCAAATTTTGCTGAAGTAAGCAAAAATTTAAATGCGATTGGTGTTTGTAGTAAATAATATTCATTTTATTTTAATTTTTTTCTTTATTTGATGTCTTATGTTGTGTTGATATAGTTTTAAATAGATTTCTAATTTTTTAGACATGAATTTAAACTCTTACTTAAACTATTGTACTGACGATTATTAAATCACTGCTACCAAAGATTTAGGTTATTCATATGTTCACACATGAATAACCTAAATGTAGTTATACATATTTAACTGATTACACAATATTAGCTTTCTTTTAAATTTTCAACTTATGATTCATCATATCAGTTTTTACGAGATAATCTCTCAATTATGAAGATGCTGTCCTCAAAGAAAATTAGACTATTGTTTTTGTATGGGTTTAAACTCGGTAAAACAACTTATGTATTAATCTATAGATCTATGTATCCAGACTTTGCCCAACTCTAACCATTCATAGTAGAAACTTGAAATTTTGCACGCACGCACACACACACACACACACACACACACACACACACACACACTCCCCTCCCCTCAATGAGTAAGGAAAATTTTTTATTTTGTTTTTTGAAAATTTACCTCAAAGTAGAGTTTTAGAGGGGGGGGTTCAATTTTATCTATCTATGTAGGCGGACTTCACCCAGTCCTAACCATTCACAGTAGAAACTTGAAATGTTGTACATACACTCCCTCAATGAGTAGGGAAAATACTTTGTTTTTTGGAAAATTCCCCTACAAAATAGGGTTTTAGTAGGGGGTTCAATTTTCAATGTAAACTTATGCTAAATCGATCACTAGTTTGTGCCCGCTTGTTTTATGAAAATTCAGACATTGTTTAGTGATCACAGCCTAACTTTTTAATTGATCACCCCCAATACAGCATATATGGGTGGCGTTGATTACAGTAGGTTTTTGAAGATAAAAATTTGCTCTAGAGAAAATCTTACAGAAAGCTTCAGCAAAAAATACAAACTATACAAAAACCAATATCTTGTATTGGGTTGTCCCACATGAAATGGCAATTTTTTTTCTTTTGGGATTGGTCTTTACAATTGCGATTTTGACAAATTCTGAAGCGGAGAATGTAGTTACACATATTTAACTGATTATACAACATTAGCTTTCTTTTAAATTTTCATCTTATGATTCATCATATCAGTTTTAATAAGATAATCTCCCACTTATGCACACGCTGTCCTCAAAGAAAATTAGACTATTGTTTTTGTAGGAGTTCAAACTCGATAAAAAAAACTTAATTATGAAATCTTAGATCATCCGACATATTCACCAGGATTATCTCCAACATTATCACCTTCCGGCACCTTGAGCTTTTTCTTCGCAATAAAATGTATGCCAACAAAGAAGCGATAATAACATTTGAATAGTTTTTAGCTTCAAACATCACTAATTTCTATAAAGAAGGAATCTTTAGGCTTGAAGCCCAATGGAAAAAAGTTATTGAATCAAAGGGAGCTTATTTTGATCAATAAACCAGGCTTGTTTACATTTTTAAGTTGCTTTTATTTTTCCGTTCGTAAATGGCCATTTCAGGTGCATAATATATGAGTGATCTGTTGATTTTTATTTATCTTTACAACTTTAAAAACCATTAAATATGTCTCATACTTGATACTAATTTTATTTTTAAAGTTTATGACTTTTAGTGCCAAATGAAGTTTTAGCGACTAGAAAGTATTTTTGTCTCTGCTAGTTTGAAAACGTTCTTATTTTAGGGACAGGCTTCATGTACGATTGCATCCTTACAGGAATGAGTCATGCTGGGTTCTTCAACCGGGACGCTTTGGGAGGATATTACTGGTCCTGAAAGGCACCGGATAAATCAAATTTTTATTTGTATTTATAATGTTACAGATGCATCCATAGGATTCTATGTGGCCAGTTATTGTCATATCTCTCACTAATTTTGCATGAGGCTGTAATTGTTTTACCATCCATCTAAAAGCTTAAATTGCCCACTAGTGAGCTGTACCACCCAGGTTGAAGAGCACTGTTTTATACCATGGTAAACCATAACTTTTACAAGCCAAACTTAGCAACAGTTTGCTGTTCTTGGTACAGATTATACATCATTCTGCTTTAAAATAGCTAAACTTAAGAAATAAAAGTTCTTTGCAGCTAAGTAAAATCAGGGAGTGACTGTACAAAAACTAATTGATCATATTACTCAAGCCACTGTATCTAAAAAATCATTTGGTATAATCTCAGATTGCAATTTGAATATAGACCATTACACCTAGAATTAATTTTTTCTTGTAGATTCCCATAGTATTGAATATTTGCAGTGTGTAAGTTACATGTAATAAAGGTATCCGAAATTTTTTTATAGAATTTATAAGACAACTTATGATTAGAAGTTGCTAAAATTCAACCAAAGAGAATGACCCAAATAAATAAAATTATGAAACAGTTTTAACCAAGAATTTGTTAGAGAATGTACAACAGACATTGATAGGGGCTTGGTTATTTTAAAATATTTCTTGGCTTTCATACATCAAGGTTATAAACAACTGTAAAACAATAAGAGCATTCCAAGAGAAATTACGAATCACTGCCACTGATATATGCTGTGTTGGGGGTGATCAATTAAAAAGTTAGAAAAGGGGGTGATCAATGAATAAGTTACTTCTCTCACCTTTTGTTGGGCACTAAAAAGTCCAGATTTTCAACAAAAAAACAAGCATGAATGCTGCTGGACACAAACTAAGGGACCAATTTAGCATAAACTTACATTGCAAATTGAACCTACCTCTAAAAACCCATTTGGGGGGGAATTTTCAAATAAACAAAAAAAAGATTTTCCCTACTCATTGAGGGGAGTGGGTGTGCGCAATTTCAAGTTTCTACTAGGAACAGTTAGGGCTGGGCAAAGTCCGGATACATAGATTGATATAAGTGTCAGAACACATAATAACCTAAACCCAACAATAAACCAGTGTTGTGGGTATTGGTGATTAATAACTCATCAAAATGAATGTGTTTATATTGTATTTAGTGAGATGAGGTTACTAGCAATGTGCGTGACAATTCTATCAAGATGTGCGCTATTATATAGTCCTTAAAATTCACATAGGAAAAGTCTCTGATTAGTCATCTAACTGCTAAAATGTGTGAGATTAGATAGCAAGAATTAAAAGCTATTGTTAAAAATTGTTTTTAAAATATTGTTCATATGATTAATTTTTACAAAAGTTCCTGAGCAACTGAAAGATGGCAGATGGTCATGGAACAAAAGATGTTATAATCTATCCAAACCTAAAGTCAAATGTGTGTGACTATAATATATAGAGTTATCCCTTGCCATTTGCAGGGGTTAAGGGCGCCAGGGGGTGGGGCAAATCAGAGCTACATAGTCAGAGTTGGAGTTTAAGTAGAATCTGTATATAGTTTATCTGGTAAAAAATAAATTTTTAAGAAATTGACTCATTAAAGAAAAAAAATTTTTAAAACTACATGTGGGTGGCACTGTGTGTGCTAACGAGAAGCATTTTCAGTGTTGCCAACTCTAAAAATATTTTTGATAGTTTGTCTGCCAAAAAGCACTAATTTCTTTTTAAAATAGCCAAAAACCACCAAAAAGACACTATAAATGGCCAAACCTAGCCAAAAATACCCAAAATGTTGAAAAATCTAGCCAATTTTAGCCATTTTAAAGCCAGAGGATTCAGAGTTGGAGTCACCAAAAATTGAGATGTTTTGTGTCCGACTCCACGGCCCTGACGCAAAAACAATAAAACCGCAAATAATTTATTAAAAGGCTACAAAGCAAACAGTAATGTATTCTAATACAAAACAATTTATTAACAATACTTTTGTATCAAACTTAGTACAAAGTTCTGTCATTTTCATACAAATATTCATCACAGAGTCCCCATTCTCATTTTAATTTTAATTTTTTTTATTGATTTAAATTTTTAAAAAAAGTAGTTTTTTCATTTTAAAAAAAAAGTTGTTATGATTTTTATAGACATTCTATACCATGTCGATTGGTTTCTGACAATTTTGATATACCACAACCCGTGTAGGTTTGATGGAATTTGTTTGCAACAGGAGTGAAGCAACTCTGATGAAATTGTATTCAGCTGGGTACAATTATACACTCAGACAAATTTCTCTGGCGGCAGATACAGTGTCAACGCCTTCAAAAATATAAAGGTATAGACAGGCATAGACAAAATAATCGATACCTTAAAGTGTGTTATTTTTTAAATAAATCAAATTAAAAGTATTTAAATTAAAAATAAAATAAAAATCATTTTTCAATCTTTACAAATTCCTCCAGAGAATTTGATAAAATGTCTCAATATTTCATCACATCGTTATTAGAGCTCTTCAGCCATCATATGTATCTGTGCACGCATTCAAACATTAACGGAAACTCCAACCCTCTGAATCACAGACACAGACACAGAGAGAAAGTGAAACACAGACATACAGAGACACAGAGAGAGAGACACACAGAGAGACAGACAGAGACAGAGAGACACAGAGAGACAGAGAAACAGAGACACACAGAGAGAGACAACAGACAGAGAGATACACAGAGAGACAGACAGAGAGAGAGACAGGGAGAGAGACAGAGAGACAGACACAATTTTGATGTGCTTTCCAAATAGTTTCTAGGCATAAAAGTCTCAAAACTGAACCCCAATTTTCCCAACCTATTCTAATGACAAACCTTTTCGTGCCAAAAAAAAAAAAAAAAAAAAAAAAAAAAATTTAAGAAAAATGTTTTTGCTAAGTTTCAATTAATTTTCTTATTTCCTGCCTTGGTTCTAAACACTAAACAATACGACTGGGAACTGAAACCTGACACACTATTTGAACATATGCATCATTATGCACCAAATATTTGAACAATGCAATGAAATTCTTTTACACACAAAATAATTTTCATGACAAAAGTTTTCTTATTGTATGTATCAAAACTGATATAATAAATTTTAACAAAATATCCACATTATTAATAAATATAAAGGATATGAATAATGTCATTAATGGTAATTTTAAGCTTACGAGTAGTGTTGCTACTGCTAGGTTTTTGCACCCAGATCTGGGTTTCTGGGTTTTTATTTCCATAATTCCATAAAATCTGGGTTTTTATCTGTGTCTCGGCACATCTACCTCCAAAAATGAAAGTAGATGTATTCATTTTGCTGATAGTTGCGTTAAGGCAAGGGTTTGTCGAGCGGGAGTTCCTAAAAATGGATGCATTACTTTAAGGGGGATTAATGTAGGTATTTAACCCATTAACTGCTGGGTGCTGAATCCCTGATCCTTTTTATCTGCCACATATGCCAGATGTAAGGGGAGCTTCTCTTTAATGTAAATTTATTCAAAATAATGTTTTTATGCACACTTGACATAAATAGAAATTTAATGTTTGGTTTAAAAATAAAATGTCAAATAAAAATATTTTTCCTATCAGAATGCAGAGGTTAATTAAACTGAATATACATGCCAGAAAGTGACTATTTTTATATGTTTTTATGCTCAGAAGAAGCATGAAAAGTATGTAGGTAAAAGATATAGAAATTAAGAAATAAAAAGTTTTTTCAAAGTTTCTGCTTGTGAATTATTTTAAATTTGTCAGCGGAAAAAAAAAAAATTAAATAATTTCATGACAAGGGAAGAGAATTCATAAAAGAAATAAATTTATAACAATGGGGAGAGAATTCATGTGCTTACTTTCGATGTTAGTAGTACCATGTTTCTGTGATGTAAGCAACATTCCAAAGCGGACCACAGAATTGAAGTAGTATAGCGTATATTGCAATGTAAGTATCAAATTAATAATTAGTTTAGTTTTTATCGCATTATACATGCTTAAGTTGTTTACGTGGTAGTTCTTCTATGATCTCGGCCCTGTCGGCTGGGCCCAGAATACCCAAACTTCATCCCCTGCAGAGAGGTAAGACGCCCCCGCCCCACACACATACACACAGACACAGTGGCCCGGCCCTGTTGGCTGGGGCCTAGAATGCACAGACTGCATCCCTTGCAGAGCAGTAGAACCCCCCCCCCATGTCACAAGACATTAATTTTAAAAAAATAAATAAATAACCTGTCAGCAAAGTTGCAAGACAATTTTTTAAACTGATTTCAGCATCAAGGGTTGATATGCCGCTAGACAAATCAATAAATCAATATTCTACGATCTAGGTTTGTTTTTTTAGCTCATCTGGGTGTTTTTTGGTGGACGATCTGGTTTTTTTATTGTCAGGTGAGTGACAACACTGCTTACGAGTTGCTGCTATAACCTCCATTAAAATTAAAATAAAATATAAAGCAAAATATTATTATTAATTTTAAAACTTTAGCAAAATTTCATGTGCTTTGGTCAAAACATGGCAACTTTGGTAATTATTTAGAACCGATTTCATGCATCTTTAAGATATTTCATGTACCTCATCAAAAGAAGGCATTCAGGAAGTTCATCACTATTTTGTTCTCACATTCAATTGACAAGACACCTTTTGCACTGACTATATGTGCTAGACACAAACTTTTAGCAAGAGATTCAGTGGACGGCAAATAATACTGAAGAAATACATTTTTAAAAGATGAAAAATTATCATCTAACTACAATTGAAGAAGTGTTTGTGCGTTTGCACCACGAGTATTTGACAATTGGCCATTATACAGAGTTGACATTCGCCAGTGCAGTGTAGAGTTTGAAGTTTTTTTTGGATCAGTGGTTCTCGAGAAATGCAATAAAAAATAAATAAAACATTTAGAATTATCTAAATTTAGATATGATATATCTAAATTGGCAACACTGAATTATCTAAATTGGCAACACTGAATTATCTAAATTTAGATATAAAATATCTAAATGAAGAAAAGTAACTGAAATACTTTGAAGTCGTAGTTTCGTATGACGGACGGAAAATTATTTTACATGACAATTATGGCAGGCTGCTCCATACACCATAAAGTCTCACCCCTTCCAAATATGCCCCTTTGGAATGGGCACTGCCCTAGTATAGTAATAAATGCTGAAATGGAGATTAAAATATAAATAACAAGTAATAATCTTTTCATAATGTATGTTTAGATAAGCTTACATTTTCCTTCGGGACAGTTAAAATTGGTTCTGGGACGGTAGTGAATAAAGTGAGTCTGGAGCCCTGCCCTCTGGCAATTATGAACGTTTCCAAACAAGAAAGTTTTTATTTTTGATTTAAAGCTTGCTAATGTATCTATGTTCTGGATATCATAGGGTAATTGATTCCAAAGTCATGGGGCTGAAAATATGCCCTTTCTCTTAACTAATACCTGATACTTTTCATCCTTTGCTGCCTTCAATTGGTCTATTGGGAGCAGTACATGTTTGAATCGTTCGGTTTACCAGAAGGGGAGCTCATAGGTCTCCCTTCTAACTTTTTTCACTTTCCCGAAAGAAATGTAAACGGTCAAAATCAAAATGTTTCTTTACTTTGTTATTATCATCTATAATTAATTAAAATGTTGAGGAAATAAATAATTATCAAACTCCAGTCTAAACCTGGAGTTGACTTTGTTTTTGTACCTTAACAAAAACAACAAACCGACAAGAACAATCCTCACCAAATTTTAAAAAAAAATATCTTTCATAATGTTTAAGTAGTGAATCACACATAGAAATACAGTCCAATAGGTCCTTTTCACATGTATGTAGAAGCAACACATCAAAGTGACTAACATAACCAATCTGGTGCAAATAATTTTCAATGCTTGATTTGGATATTTTGAGTAGGTTAGCTATTTCCCACATCATATAATTTTGATTATTCTCAAGTAATGTCTTCCTTTGATACATCTCAACTCGTCTAGCCGACTGTGGAGCATCGTTCAGAAAGAAATCTCCATCATGAAACTTTGCAAACCACTTTTGACATGTTCGATCATTCACAGTAGCTTGCACAAATCATTTTTGCACTTGTGATGACACTAGACAAAATAATTCCTGAAAAGCTTTTTTCGTCA
>VCCN01005748.1:2893872-2910990 GCA_006491835.1 Architeuthis dux
TTGGTTTTAGAAGAAAATTAAATTTCTATAACATAGTGGTAGATGTATACTTATGTATGGGCGATACTGTACATATCCGTAAGCAGGCGGTTATGCATAGAAAGGTAATACTAATAGCTTTAACAGGGGTGAGATACAAGCACAAATATGTGCATCATTCTTACTTACTAGCATTCGCAAAAAATGTGGTTTTGTGCAAGATTTAGGATAAACACTTTTATGCAAGATTTATAGGATAAACACTGGATTAATGTAAAAAAATATGATAAACAAAATAAGATTTAGCCAATCTAGTTTCTAAATATGTGGCTTAATTCTGGGATGGGCACTTTTGGGAGGCATGTCCTGGTAAACAAAAGTTGAGTATCTAAAAAATGTTTGATATGTTGCCAAAGTTACTTTAATTCTTTTCGTCATACGAGGATTAAATCCATGACAAACACAAGACATCGTGGAACATGTGTTTAGTTTAAATAAATACTGTTCTGTTTGTTTAGAAAGATATTTTCTAATCTGAAACTTACATATTTGTTCATAGTTCCAAGAACGTCATGTTTCAATGGATTTTTGTGAAATGCAAATATTTGCATTAAACCAAATACTAAAATCTACAACAATGTTATAATATCTTCAGAAACAACATCGACAAACTTAAACTATAAAGTAAAAGAAAGAAACTGATAATAAAGGTTTTAAAAACTAAAAAGTTTATTTCGTTTGAGGAATAGGAAACATGACACTAGTAACACTGAGAAGAAGAACGGTCCCGCCTCTTAAAAATAGAAAAAATCATTTTCGTAAGTAATTTTGTATGCTTTCAGTTTCAATCATAACTTCATAAAGACCTTCCTTTCATCAGAAAATTTGTCTTTGACACAATCCTGGATGGGAACTGTATAAAATCTTATTTTATTCATTTCGAAACATAAAAGTTATACTTGAGGAGAAAAATAGAGTCGCTACGGAGCAAAATGTTACTGAATTTTGTCACTATTTTTATGCTTTACTGCTTTAAAAAATCCTTTCCCCAAGAAGAAATAAATGTAATATAAAATTTGTTTAAAGACCCCCAAAACAAACTATTTAAACTACAGCCGCGTTTACGTTGGCGGACACAAAGTTTGTGCCCACTTTAGCAGCTATTTCCATTGTAAATTGAACATCAGGTGTCGCGAAGAGGAACACAAAGTCAGGGTCCGGTTTTATATTATACGTAGTTGTAAATCGATCACCCACTTTAGAACCAATTCACTCGCTTCCTCTATAAAAGTTACTTTTTCTCATCAACGAAAACTTTCCGTAAAAAACGAAGGTCAGATTCAGTCAAAGCAGTTCATACTGAATTGAAAGGAAAAGAACATTTTTCATAATTTTATTTTCGTAAATTTGTAAAAACAATTCTTGAAGTGAAATGGGTCAAAGTTTCAGATTTTAGGATGTGAGACTTGTTGATTTTTTTTTTTTTTTTTTTTTTTTGAAAATGCAACACTAAGATTTATGGGAATAAAACCAAGATCTTTACCAAAACCAATAGATTATTTACACAGAATAAGTAATTAGTTTATTTTATTAAAAAAAAAACAACCCAAAACACACTTGTCTCCATTAAGTTAAGTCTGAAGTTGTATGTGTAGTAGTTCACTACTTTTTTGTGTATGGTATTGTTTACAAGTAAAACTAAGTATCCAAGATTAGCAAAACTGGTTTAAGAAATCAGAAATTAATCAAATCAATAATGTGTTTAAAAATAAAACTACTAAGAAAAGTAGATTAATAGTTTTAGAGTCCACAGATAAACTTTTTATTAATAATTGATCTGGTTGCACTCCTGCATACCAACACCAGATTAATTCCAACGACTTAACTAAGTTGGGTGTGGCGATCGGGAAGGGCAAATGTTAAATAAAAAAAATCTTTTGAATGATAATAATGGCTAAGAAGTAAAGTAGCTAGCTTTTTATTTATTTATTGGTAACCATACAATAGGAAAGTGAGTGTATGAAAAAACTTAAACGACTTGTTTTCTGAATTCTGATGGACTAGTCCGTAGGGAAAATAGAATCTAAACAAAAACGTGGGCGGGTGAAATATTACAAGATGCATGGCAGAGTCTTTATACATACAGCAACCATTGAAAGGTTTTCCCTTAACAGTAGATTAAAAATAATGAATAATACACATAGGTGTCTGCATCACCATTGTGTTCAAAGATCAGCTGTCACAATGATATGATCGGTTTACAGTTCGCCATTTACTAGTTTTGTAGGTTATGACGTTTGTACTATTGTACTACGACCATGTTGTACTAAGTTTACATTTAAATTTAGCAGCCTTTGACTCTTGTGGCAATGTGAATGAATATCGTAAATTTCAGAAACTTTTTTGTTCAAGGATTTATTTAAACCCACCAAGGGTGTTAAAGGTGTAGCTAGCAAAATAAAAGATAATCCTTCTGTTCAACGATCATTTAATTAGCATTAATAAAAGCTGAGATCTGCAATAACTGAATTTTTTTTTTTTTTTTTTTAAATCACAAAATAAATGAGAGAAAAAATAATGATGTAATAATATGTACTTACTGTGACACAGGCCCTGTTTAGACTGACAGCACCCCTACATCCATAAGCAGTTTCAGTGACGGACTTAAAATAACTGAATGTGCCATCTTTTAATACGATATATCTATCCTGCCATCCATGTAGGTAGTTTGTCCATTTGCTTAAAGTACCATGTTTTTCAATCAAGTGGCCTTCTTCCTCAAATTCATCGTTTTCCTCATCGTCGGTAAAGCTAAGTACATCCCTCTCTTCCGACATCTTGCTGCATGGATCTCTACTTACTTAGTACGTATTCTAAATATTACAGACGTATATAGCAGGTCTGATCACACCTTCATGTAACGACAAGTGAGGGATTGATTTACAAGTTGACAACACCTCTGAGCTCACAAAAAACAATTGAAAAGAAACAATTTCCTATTGCAAACAGACATCGGAAATGCTAGCTTCAAAGGGAGCCAGCACCATATTGAATGAACACATGACGTCAAAGTATGCGCTCGAAACTCAATATTGAAGAGCTGCACAAAACTAAGGGACGTAATATGTGTCATACATTTCGCATTCATGAAAATCTTTTCTTAAACTTAAAACTACAAATTTATATGTTCAAATGTTATGCTTTCTACCTTTATTTATTTTATTTTTTTTATTTATTTTTTCATTTATTTTTTTTTCATTTTGGGAGAGGTGATGCTCGTGCAGTATTCTGATCTAGGAGCATTACCTTTAGTTTTTCATTTGTTCAATTAATTAGAAAATATTTGTCCGAATTTTCTTAAAAGTCACATTGTGGGAAAGAGTGGTTACAAAAGAGCAAGGCAGAGTTTGTCAATGAAGAATATATTAGAAGAGAAAAAAATCATAAGAAGAATTAGATATAGATATATGGTTGTTTTTATATTTAGATGTAGGATTTAGTGAAAATTGATTTGATGCTAGATTTAAGTCCAAATTGTGATAGGCTAAGTAGATCAATCTTAAGTTTTCTTGTAAAATTATTCCAATCAGTAATGCATTTTTGGGTGATTGAATTTAATCCATATCTAGTTGTTATGCAAGATGGAACATAGAGGCATCCCAGTTTGGAGCCTTTTGTACTTAATGAATATACTTGAAATAGGCTTTTTTCGACAGCAGTTAATTGCATCATTAAGCCAGCTTCAGTGTAGTTGGGCTGGGTTTAAAGAAAAATGGTAGTAAAATTTGGTATATCTGATATCAGAATAAAGATTATTTTTTAAAATATTGATATTCTTGGATGTGATCATCTTTTAACTTAAGCTGTTCCATGCGTTTACCACGCTTGCCGAGAGGAAATTTTTTCTAACACCAGTGGAGGTCTGGATTTGTAGTTTATGGTTGTGTCCTCTGGTTTTACTGCAGATAGATGAAGTCAGCATTTTCTTATAAGGACATTGATAGTCATTTAGTCATCAAGAAGAAAGAACATTTTAATTCATATTTTCATCATGATAATTTTATGCATTAGAATATTGTATAAGTTTTAAGAATATTCTAATTGATTTATACTTTTCCTCTTGGAATTTTTATTCATTAGAGTATTGTATTCATGACTTGAATGACTTAAATTCAAAACCTTGTTCATCAGACATCAGACAAGATACAAAGGATGAAAATAACTCTGAAAGTATGGTTGATGTTATTAATGATTTAGTATTTATTCACAAGGCAACCAGTCTAGGAGAAGGACAACCCTGATTCCAAACCAGGTAGTGGAGACCCCTTAAGGCGGTTTGATGCCCAATTTGAAGTCCTTCCGACAGCTCCTGCAGCCAAGCTGATGCCAGACGTATCACTCTCTGCTTTCCTCTGGCCTACATCAGCAAGGCCGAAAGGGGGATTCTGACAACAGGGCATCCCATGATCTCCATATGCTTCACCCAGGCTTGTGCCCTGGAGGAGACGTTCCATTGTCTATAGAGACAAAATGGAGGCTATTCATTTATTCACATCATTTTCAAAATATGGTGATGATAAATTCTCAGAGGGAGATTTCCTAAAAAAGAAAATTTTCAATTCTAGAAGCTCTAAAACAGCTATTTCAGTGTATTGAAAACCTATCTTAACAATTTTAAACCAAGGTCTGCAAATAGGAGGTTAAAAATGTTTACAGGCATATTTTTTCAATGCGGGTGATTCGTACAAATCCATTACAGGGTGGAGGGAGACAGCATTTGGCTTCAAAATGCAGGAGTCTCCCACAAAATGCAGGAGACTTGGTAGGTCTGAAAGTATATCTCCAGAAACCAACATTTAAACAAAGAGTATAAAGGTGCCGTTTTTAATGATATATAAGACCCCCTCCCTTATTTCAACAAGGAATATTAAGAAAAGAATGCATTTCCCTGAAATCTTCTCATTTATCACCCAGTTTTTTTTAACTCTTCCTCAAGTTCTGACCAATGTGAAGCTGGACAACAAAGGTTATGTATACCTTTTGAGCCATTTCTTGGGGGGAAAAGATTTATTCTTATACGCTGTCAAATATGGTACTTTATAAAACGGCAATCATTACCTTTCCTGTTTCCATATGGCTGCCGCTTCAACTGCTGCCGACTCAAACTCCACTCAAACTTCTATTCCGACTGAAGATGATTACTGCAACTTTTGTATTGTATATATATTAAATATGATAAATTTTCCTAAATATCTAAGACTTATCAATTTAGCTCAGTTAGTAAGACACCAGCCTAGCAATCACTAGGTTGTGAATTCAAATCATGGTAGGGAACAGGGATTTTATATATCGGTTTACAACCCAAATTTTGATGAGAATTGTTGTTCTTGTTATGGTAGTCAATGTAACGTTCTTGTTGTGTTTAGTGCCTTTGTTCGCTTTGTTGTTCTTTCTGTTGTAGCTGTGTGAGATTAGGATGCGTTTGATTTGTAACCGTGTTTAAGCATGTTAAGAAAAGAAGATGGAACGAAAGACACATGTTGATCAGGGCTATTGCCTGTGTAGAACTGAGCCTTCCCCATTCCTACTTCCAGCATGTTTATTGATTTAACATAACATACATATATATAAACATTACAGTCAACTCCTGACTTTATCTTAGTGTTTGACAATTAAACTATTTCCCCACATAAACTTAAGTCACAATTTAGTTTAGAAGTCTCAACCAATCAGGTTTATTCCTTCTAAGACATTAGAATTTGGGCGGAGGTCACAGATTTGACACCCACTGGTGTTGAAACTTATAAACAGGATATTGATGGGGGCCCCAAACTGCAGGGTGTCCAGAGCCGGAAACTGGAAACAACAGGTGTTCAAAAGTCAGAGACAGGATATTGACTGAACTCTGACCTATCGGAGGTGGGTTGGAAAATCAGTGTGGCTGTTCGAACCCCATAAAAGTCAGAGAGACACAGGACACCCTCAGAGAGACAGACCACCTAGGCTGGGGGAAGACACAAGGCCAGTTCCCCTGTAGGGAACAGTCTGTCGGATCTCATTGTCTCTCTCCCACTCTTCATTCTCCGCCATGACACAATGTATCTTATGAAATAAAATTATATCCTCATATTTTATAAACAAGTTTTGAGTCTTCCTTTTTCTCCAAGTTCAGGATTTTCCTCCCGCAGACCAAGAGGGCTATACAACATCGCTACCAAAGGTTTAGGTTATTCATGTGTTAACACATTTATATGTATGTATCTATCTATCTATGTATCAGGACTTCGGCCAGTGCTAACCGTTCATAGTAGAAACTTGAAATTTTGCACACACACTCCACTCAACTAGTGGGGAAAATGTCTTTTTTTGTTTTTTGAAAATTCTCCATCAAAGTAGGTTTTAGAGGGAGGGATCAATTTGATCTATCTATGTAGCCAAACTTTGCCCAGCCCTAACCATTTATCGTAGAAACTTGACATTTTGTACATACACTCCCCCCAATGAGTAGGGAAAATATTTTTTTTTTTTTTTTAAATTTCCCTCCAAAACAGGGTTTTAGTGGGGGAGTTCAATTTTCAATGTAAGCTTATGCTAAATTGGTCACTAGTTTGTGCCCGCTTGTTTTTTGAGTGATATATGGGTGGTGGTGATTCATAATTTCCCTTGGAATGCTAGTCTATTGTGTTGCTTTCCTTCTTTTACTTCATGCAGCAACATATCTAGTTACTAATTAATACACCACTTGTACATAAGTTAAACTGACTGCTATATTTCACCAACTAACATATACAACACCAGCAAAGATTATGGAATCAGCACACTGAGAGGATGTTCACCCACGTTTTTTACTTTGCAGCAAATAAACAAATAACAGATATGACACAATTTTTTCTTTAAGAGCTTAACATTTTGGCTTCATGAAATATACCTCAAACAAATTAGATTAAATTATTAAAATTAATGGCATATTTTTTTCCAGATCAAGTAGAGGAAAAAATTATGGAATCACTCAAAAAAAATTGACAATGAAGTCATTTTTCAGGATGATAATGCATCTTGCCAACAGAGGATTGGCTTCACAGCCTTTTGGCTAAGATCAAAGTGTAGTATCTATTCTTTGAAATCGCCATGGCCACGAAGTTCAGAGAACCACAGCCCTTTGGGGGTCCTTGTGGCATGCTCGGGTATCGTCCTGGGAGAAGTTGCACAGGATATTTTGGCCAGTTGGTCGGGATTCGTCCTGAGAAGCTTTTGGGATTTCCAACCCCCTGCTTTATCCTGGTCCTCGTGGCATTTGTTTCAGTGACAGGGATTTGGGATTCTCCCCCATCAAGTCTCTAGTCACGGGGTTCCCCACCTACTGAATCCGGCACTAAATGACCTACCAAGGGTCGATGTGCCATTAAACAAAATAACATAACATAACATAACATTGCCAACAGAGCTAGGAGTGTTAAAGCTTTTCTTTAGAAAAGGTATATCAACTCAATGACATGGCCAGCAAACAGTCCGGATCTCAATCCGATTGAAAATTTATGGTGGAAATTCTTTTTAATGGTCCATGACAAGGCTTAATTCTGCAAAGCTGTCACCTGCTATTCAAAAAAGTTGGAACCAGCTTGATGGAGAATATTAATTTTCATTAGTGAACTCCATGCATCAAAGAATTCAGGTCATCATAAAAGCCTGAGGAGGAGCAAAAAAGTACTAATTGTGATTTTTTTTGTTGATGATTCCATAATTCTTTTCACTATGTGATCTAGAAAAAAATATCTCATTAGTTAAGACAATTGCATTTAATTTGTTTCGTGTCATATCTGTGATTTGTTTATTGGCTATGTAAAAAGTAAAAAGGCTGGGTGAACATCCTCTGAGTGTGCCGATTCCATAATTCTTTCCGGGAGTTGTACAACAGCTTACACACTAACAACTCAGTACAAAACAGTACTAGCATTCCAAGGGAAATTATAAATAAACCCATATATGCTGTGTTGGAGGTGATCAATTAAAAAGTTGGGCTGTGATCACTAAAAAAATGTCTGAATTTTCAAAAAACAAACTAGTGACCAATTTATAAGTAAGCTTACATTGAAAATTGAACCCCCCCTCCCCCCTAAAACATTGTTTTGGAGGGGAATTTTTAAAAAAACAACATTTTCCCTATTCATTGAGGGGAGTGTGTGTACAAAATTTCAAGTTTCTACTATGAACAGTTAGGGCTGGGTAAAGTCCAGATACATACATAAATAAAATTGAAACCCCCTCTAAAAACCTATTTAGGGGGGGAATTTTCAAAAAATAAAAAAAATATTTTATCTACTCATTGGGGGGAGTGTGTGTGCAAAATTTCTAGTTTCTACTATGAACAGTTAGGGCTGGTCGAAGTCCGGATACATAGATACATATAAATGTCTGAACACATGAATATTAGGTATTCATGTGTTCAGACATTTATATGTATCTATGTATCCGGACTTCGACCAACTCTAACCAGTGTTGTGGGTAGCAGTGATTAACATATAATTTGTGTATTGTTTTCTATTAAACCTGTTTAAAGCAATGATATTTATCAACTTGTGGTCTTCATTGTAAGTTCTATACATGCTTTCACTTTTATGTGATAATCCATTAATATTACTGTAACTGTAATGTGTAAGTGTAAAATAAGGTCAATAAAGTAAAATTATATATTATGTGTTCAGTTTAGTATCATTAGACATGCTGGAGGGAATTTGAAAGATAAAAAGTAAATAGATTCATAGGTGTGATGACTTGGGCTTCAAAAGAAGTCACAAAGTCAAACGAACAATGTAAATGAAAAAAGAACCTACCTTATTTTCTATGCAGAAAAACAAGGTGAGAAGTTGTTAAATTGTCTGTTCTTTTTTAGTATTAGTATTAGTGGCTTTTGGTGGTGGTTAGTGTTGTGTTCTTGTTGTTCTTCTTGTGGTAGCTGTGTGAAATTAGAATGCGTTTCGATTTGTAATCTGCTTAAGCGTGTTAAGAAAAGAAGACAGAACAAGATAACACGTGTGATAGGGTTGATTAGCCTGGTAAGAAGTGAGCCTTCCCCGTTCCCACTTCCGGTTCCAGCTTTCTGGGACAGGAAACGGAATGGGGGTTGCTGGGAGCTTGCCTCGGCATGTTTATTGATATACATATATTTATATAAACATTACAGTTAGTGATTGAGAAGATAGGGAGGAAAAATAGAATAGTTTAATTAGTATTAAGAAGATTCAGTTGATATTTTCATGGGCTGATTTAGAAGATGCAGAAATAGGTGTTACTGGCTTAGTTGACCAGTTGCTTCTGACTGAATAGTGTGGCAAAATAGGGATGCTCGGGTTGACCCCAAGGTTAACTGTCTAGACAACAGGAAGAGCTTCTAATAATAGCACAAGTTAACTCCTGTTGTCCCAAAGTTATGACAGTAGGGACCACTCAAACTCTGTTGAACAAAAGTTATTCAAAATAGGATCCTGGTGTTTCCCTCCAAAATATAACAGCAAACAAATTCAAAAATTCAATTAAACGATACAGTGACAATTTAATAACCAATCACAGGCCAGTTTCCAGCAAATGAAATCATCTTTCGCTAGGAGCCTCCCTGTGCAGATAAAAGGAAACTGACACACTTAACGAAAGACAGTCAGCAGAAAATCTATCTAAGCCTGTGGCCCCGTTTACTATCTGGATTTTGCCCCTGCCAAATTTTCTTTATTCCCACAGCTGAAATCCATCCTGAAAAGTCATCAATTTCAGCTGATAGAAGAAAATGCACCACGAGACCTGCACACTATCCCGAAAAAAGACTTTCAGAATGCATTTCAGAATGGGAAAAAATGCTAAGAATCAACAGTGGAGGGTGTCTTAACCTCTGGATAACAGGAGTTGGCTTGTGCTATGTTTAGAAGCACATCCTGCTTGTCTAGACAGTTGACTTTGGTGTCAACCTCAGCGTCTCGAATTTCAACATGCTGCAGATGCCATGTTTGAATCGCGCGCCCAAAATACTAGAAACGGCATCTATTTTAAAAAGGTTAGAAACAACTTTGGAAAGACACAAAATAGATATCCGGATTTGGATAAAAAAGACGAAACGCGAAAGTACACATTAACATAACTTTTAATAAAACAATACATTTAAAAGGGTACATACATTTAGATGAAAAAGGTAAAAAAACGTGTAGAGAGTTTTTAAAGAGAGATTGTACGAGTGGAGAGTAAAGATAACTTAGTGTTTCTGCCTCTTGCAGTACCCAAATAGATTTATCTTGATGTAGCATGGGTTATAATCAAACCTGGAAAACCAATGGCCATAATCAAACCTGGATAATTTGTGATCTAGACAAGGAAATCAGTTTAGAAAAAAGGCAAATGACAGAAAGGAAATTAAATGCTGGCATAGACAGGAGGAGTTTCTTATCAGGAAGAATGTTTTAAGGCATTTAGCCACTAACCTCTGGTCATTGTAATCTCGAGGACCTATATTTGAGGTGTTTATTTCCAGTTGGGACGAAAAGAAATGTAGCTAGAGTGACCAAAGAATTTAAGAAACAAAGACAGCATTTTAAGAAATGCTGATATTAAAAGTAGGAAGAGATTTTACGTGTGTGTGGTACACACGGCCTGAGCCCTGGGTGCTTAAATGCCAGGGGGAACTAAGCGGAAGAGATTTACGCGTGTGTAGTACACATGGGCTGAGCCCTGGATGACTAAACGCCAGGGGGGAACTGGGCGATGAGGCAAGGGTGCACTGTATTATATAGGGAGCTTCTAACAATACGAAAAAGGGGAAACTATATCTAGTTTTGTATTTCATATCATTCAGGCTGGTTTGATTGTGGTGATAAAACCAGCCCGATGTTCAGATCCCTATTTTCGTATTTACGACTACTTTTATCAAAGTGGCCGCTACACCAGACTTGGTATTTCTGAGAATGGTGATCAGTTAAGTGATTATGAGCTAGAAAATCGTGGTGGGAAAAATCACAAATGTTGCATTGAGTACATCCATCTGCAAAAATGTGTGTGGATCCTTGTGCGAAGTTGTGTTTTTGGGTCACCGTTGAAAAAATGCTTTGTTGAGTTGTTGAAGTGTTCAAATTTTCATAGAATTCACCACATGGTTTAGCAGTACATAGCTCATAATGTTTGCATGTTTGAATCACTTCAGGGTTCACCAGTTTAAAGGTTTGATAGGCCGGTGGTTGGTAAAGGGTAGACATCCATCGTACATCCATCAACTTGTACACAGCCTACCCTTTACCAACCACCGGCCTATTGAACCCTTAAACTACCTTTTAGTAGATAACTACTACAAAAGCATTCCACTGTGCGAATGCATTCTCAGTAAGAAAATCTATGTCACAGGTAGAGTCAGGTAAAACCGTGTGGGACCAGTGTAGACAATTTAGCGTGTTTCGTGTTAGATTTAGCGGGTTTCTTGTTTTGGCAGTGCAAAAAGCGCTAAATTAGCCTAAAACATTTTGGCCGTTTTGGCCATTTTCTGACTATTTTTAGCGTCTGGTGTTTTTTTGCCCATTTCTGGCTATTTTTAAAAGTTTAGTGCTTTTTTAGTGCTTTTTGGCAGTCAAACTAGTGCAAAAATATTTTTTGAGTTGGCAACACTGTGTGGGACTAGCTGATACTATCAAGAAAACACTGAAACAGAAGGGTGATTTGGTTTGCCAGCATAAAGGGCAGCTCTAGTAAACTGGTTTGACAGAAAACAGGTGAGACTATTGTCCATTGTTGGTAATGCTGGTACAGTTGAGAAATTACAAGAAAGTAAAGAAGAATGTTCCCAATGTTGTTATTGCTTACAACACTGATATGGGTGGTGTGGATAAATCAGATCAAATGATTGATCAGTATGCTTGTGAGCATTCAAGTAGAAAATATTGGAGAAAGGTTATGTTTCACTTGTTTGATAGAACCCTAACAAATTTCTATATCATATACAAGAAGAATCCAAACTTACAGGGAACTCCTTTGACTCATTTGAAATTCATTGTATCAGTTATAGAAAGACTTATTGGTGGGTATGAGGAACCATGCAAAAGGGTAGGCCTAGTATTGGTGATCCATTAGCAAGAAAATCTGCTAAGCATTTCATCTGTAAAAACCTAGAGGGAAAGAGGATGAAATGTGCATAGTGTGCCAAGCATTTTTTTAGGAAATCTCCCTCCTAAGAATTTCTAAAACTTGACAGGTATGTATCAGGTTGTTTGGAAAGTAATATCACATTTTCAAGAAATAGATAAAACAGGTCTGGTTAGTCACTCAATAGAAACCAACGTCTTTTGGCAGCATGCATTGTTAGGGGTGATGAATTAAAAAATTGGGAAAAAGGGGTGACCAATGAACAAATTACTTCTCTCGACTTGTATCGTCAGTGGTCGCGTTGCATACATCGGTTCTCGTGCGATCACCGTTAAGTTAAGCAACGTCGGGCCTGGTCAATACCTAGATGGGTGACCGTCCGGGAATACCATCTGAAGCACTCTCTTAAATTAAAGATAAAAATACTCTTCCACACGTTTTCGTGCTGTTTTGCTAAAGCAAGTAAACAAAAAAGATGTCTGGGGTAGAGAAATCTCTAAGAAGACACCACCACAAGCATAAAAAAACAAAGAAAAGTCGAGAGAAATCCGAGGCCCACAACAGAGAAGAAAGTCGAGATCTTGACAGGGATAGATGTGCAAATGAACGCAATAGGTTGTTTGACGACAAAGAAGAGGATGTTTCCCGTTCTTATCGAAAAAAACAAAAGGCTGGACATTATAGCAGAGATCATGTTCAAGAGGAACATGAGACGAAAAACTACAATAAAATGAACTTTCCAAAAAAACATCACTCTTCTTATGAATATTTGCAAGATAAAAAACATTCAAGAACCCCAGAAGAAACTTCAAACGTTTCTCAACTAAAATGTTATGATTTCAGAAAGCATCGTCGATTCCTGGATAAAATATTTTTCTCTAACAGAAGCTGTATTAAAAAGTATGTTTTATTTGAATGTTCTACTGTTTAGTGTTCATTTCTATTTATTTTTTAACAATTTTTGAGTCTTCGACAAGTGCAAATTCTCCTTTTGTTCTTTTTCTTTCGATAAAATTAAAGCATTCATTATTTGTTTCGGAAGAAATATAAACGTATACACAAAAAAGGCTTTTAAAAAAATTATTTTCCCGACTAATAAAATACACGGTGTTATTGTATACTTTTCATATTGTAATTTTGTATAATACACATAAAAACCTTGTGTTGATGTTTGTTTGGTAATTTCCAATGCACGAGTTATCTCCCCTTTGCTCTGATCAACTTTCGTTAAAATAAATTAATAAAAAGAACTACGTCTTACACGAATTATCTCACCTTCATTGCGATTGTAGTTTTACTTCCAAAAACTTTTAAAGTTAAATGAAAAAAAGGTTTAACTGAATGGTTTGTCTTAAAAATGAAAATTAAGTATAAAAAACTTTTTCTTTGAAAATATTTTAGGAGTCTTCTTTACTTATGTTAAAATAAATCTTAAAGCATTTTATTAAAATATGTGAAGTTATGCAGAGGGACATTGAAGTGACTGAAAGGCGGATTTTATCAATATTTTGACAATAGTTGATACACGGCATACTTTTACGAACGTAAAAAAAATACCCCAAAGCTATTTTCAAAGAAAGTTTTGTATACTTAGTTTTTTCATTTTTAAGACATCACCATTGAGCTAAAGCATTTTTTAACTCAACTTTATTGAATATTAAAGTTTTTTCAAGTATACTAAACTGAAGTAAACTCATACCTGCACTTGAAATTCTTGGGAGGGAGATTTCCTTAAAAAAAATGCACCCGCCCACCAAGGTTGGCCTAGAAAATTTACAATTCTAGAAGCTTTAAAACTGCTATTTCAGATTATTGAAAACCTATCTTAACAGAATTTTAAACCAAGATAATCAGCAAAATGCGGGAGACTTGGTAGGTCTGCAAATAGGAGGGGAAAAAAAATTTTACAAGCATATTTTTTTTAATGCGGAAGATTCGTACAAATTCACTACATGTGGGTGGGGGGGAGACAGCTCTTGGCTTCAAAATTCGGGAGACTTGGTAGGTCTGCACATATTATAATTTCAAGTTATGTTACAGGAAATGTATACTTCAGCAGGGGCGGATTCAGACTGTCTTCCGGAAGACGTTCAGAATTTTCCAAAAAATTTCATTTATACTGTTTCCTGAGCATCTTCTGAGTTTTCAATCTTTTATTAGTCCTGTGCATGGATCTGCTCCAATTGCCCCCCCCCCCATTCCACAAAATTTCATTGAAATTCATTTGGAACTTTTGGAGATACTGAACAGCCAAGACTAAATAAAACACTCTGATCTGAAATGTTGATACTGTTCTTTCCCCATCTGTCTATCCACACGGTATCTCCAAAAGTTCTGAATGAATTTCAGTGAGATTTTGTGGAAGGGTGGGGAATAAGCTACAAAAGAAGTCTGGAAATGTTGGAGCGGATCCATGCACAATTATCTCCCCTATATCCTAGCTAACTGTCTGCAACCATACAATATCGCCAAAAGTTCTCAATGAATTCTAATAAAATTCTGTTGAAGAGTAGGCAAATAGATTAGGAAAGAAGTGATTAAATTTTCGAGCTGATCCATGCGCTATTACCTCCGCTACATTGTAGCTATCTGTCCACACCACACAATATCTTCAAAATTTCTCAGTCTGTACACACAATGAATTTCAATGAGATTTTGTCAAAGGGTGAGCCACGAAAAAATTCATGAAGTTTTGGAGTGGATCCATGCACAATTACCTCTCTACATCCTAGCTAACTTCTCTGTCTCTGTCTGTCCATACGATATCTCCAAAAGTCCTCAATGATTTTCAATGAAATTTTGTGAGAAGGTGGGCAATAGGCTATGGAAGAAGTAATTTTTTCGAGCAGATCCATCAACAACTACCATCCCCATGTTATAGCTATCAGTCTACACAGGTGTTTCATTTTAAAACAAGGGTTTATGACCTTTGATTGTAAATAGCTCAAAAATACTTGCACTGAGGCATATGGTTCTTTTGTAAACTTTACTCAGCATGAAGTTTCCTTTCCAACGATATACAATATGCCTATATTTGATGAAAATCTTTTTTTTCTGACTAGGACACCACAGCGAAAATCTACCATTATGAAAAATGGCGCAAACATTTTTTTGCTATTAATTTGTAATGTCTACCCAAGATATTCTTACTCACTAAACATCCCTCTAGCATGTCCAATTGGTTTCATTAGTCAACTCAAAAATTCCTACTGGGCTCTATTACTGTGCCAAGACTATATTGTTTACCTGTAATAAATGGCTTTGTTAACCTATTTCTTTTGTCTGTTATCAATGATTTTATCATGATTTTATCATGATTTTTTAGTGGCCGCTTGGAGTTAAACCTCATCCGGTCTCAACACATGACAACCTTCTCTGTTTTCTTTCCCTTTCCTTCCATGCCACATGGTTCTCAAAAGTTGAGGAACTCACCGAGACACTGGATGTTGAAGTAAAAAATCCAAGATCATGTGGACACCAGAAAAACAAACATCGAAGCAGAATCAACAGCAGTGTATTACAGACGAATGTGCTCTGTTCCAAACTTGGACCACATGATTGAAGAGCTTTCACAACGATTTACAGATGGACAAGATGTAGTGCCTCTTGCCCCATCGATCCTCCCAGCTCATTTAAATCAACAGTGATGCCAAGATTTCCTAAAGTTCATAGACAAGTACAACCAAGACCTTCCTAATCTACATTTGGGAAACGTACCTGGAAACAAGAAACAACCCTTCCAACAACTGCAGCATCAACCATCAAAATAACAGATACACTTTTATTCCCCAACATATATGAAATGCTCAAGATAATCTGTACTTTGCCTGTTACAACTTGTGAATGCGAACGCTCAGTTTCTGTATTTCGATGTCTCAAGTCTTACATGCACACCACTTTGGGCCAGGAACGTTTGAATGGACTTACACTGCTACATCTACATTACAGAATGGATATCAACATTGAGGAAGTGATAGACATCTTTGGCAAGAAGCACCCTCGTCATTTGACCCTCTTGGACATTCTTAACGCTAACTGAATATAATCGGTTTGCTATGAATCGTGATGCTACTGTGCATATCAAATCTACTGACACACTATCTACATCTCTTATATATATGATTGAACAATATATTTGCGACATTGAAAATTAGTGATTTTCATTAAGATAGCAAAATTAGTGAAAATAAAGTGCAAAAAAAAGATTTATTAATACGCAGTAGTTCCTTAGCATTTTTGAATTTTAAAATGTTGTAAGACGATCTGCTTAATAGGCTGAATCCACCCAAGCTTAAGTTCAAATTAACTGTTCTAATTATAAGGTTGAAGAATCAATATCTTATTTCAAACAGTTGAACATTGGAATTAAAACAAAAACTAGCATTCCAAGGGAAATTATGAATCACCACCACCCATATATGCTGTGTTGGAGGTGATCAATTAAAAAGTTGGGCTGTGATCACTAAAAAATGTCTGAATTTTCAAAAAACAGGCAGGCACAAACTAGTGACCAATTTAGCATAAGCTTACATTGAAAATTGAACCGGCCTGATTTTCCTGCCCGCCACCTGCAACTCAGGGTTTTAGTCAATATCCTGTTTATGACTTATCCACACCTGGTGTGTCTTCTGGTCCCTGGCCTCTGCAGTTTGGGTCTTGGCCGATATTCTGTTTATAATTTTCAACACCTGTGGGGGTCAAATCTGTGACCCCCGCCCACCCAATTAAACCAGTGTTTTGGGTAGCAGTGATTAATATTTAAACTTTTCACTGTATAAATGTTTGAAATACTTTTAATTGATACTAACAGTTAAAATTGTATGTATGGAACTTTTACATACAATTGTTTTTGTAGAAAAAATAATTCTTCTTTTTGTTTAATTTCAGAGACACTGAAAAATATCGAGACTTCTGGCAGTTCCTTGACAAATATATTATGTTTCAAGAAAAGATAGAAGACTGTTCAAAATCAAGTATAGTTTAAACTTTTTACTTATATATTATTATTTTGGGCCATATTTAGAAAAGGGA
>VCCN01005748.1:2938207-2951275 GCA_006491835.1 Architeuthis dux
TGAATGGTGCTTCTTTTTTGATTTGACTAATTTTCTTAACTGCTACAAACAATCTGGTTCCATGCACAATTGATTAATCCTGATTTGTCTGTAAAGATGTGAAAGATCACTGCTACAGTTACGAGTTTGAAATACCTGGGTGAGCTATTATTTCTAATGAGAAAAAATGCTGACTTGTCAGGAACCATTCCCACTTGGAATTATTTTGAGCAGATGATTGCATGGACCCTTCAAAGTGAAGCCCAGAGTGCACTGAAATAACTGACTAAACCAAAAAATGAACAAAGTGTAGCTGTATCTGAGGGTGGAGGTATTTTCTGAATCCTTTCATTGTTGGTAGGATCAAGAGAATGTTAATTTTTGTCAATGATAAATAAATAAAGGAAAATCTTTTTTTCTATTTCATATTTTAAAATGATATATATATCCTTTAATATTTGATTAAATTTCTTGTAAATATCAGAAATGATTTTAGATAAAATTTAGCTTAAATACTGTCAGTCTTTAAAAAAGAAATGTTTTTTTGGTATTGCAGAGTAAGGGTTTTCTGCTGTTGCATCCAACAAGTGTGTTTTTTAGCCAACCTGATCTTCTGCAATTACCTGATAATGATGTGATTGAGATTGATGGCCACAAAGGTATTATGAGTTCAAAGCATGAATTATTAGCCTATGTGTAAGTATAAACATCTCCCTCATTTTCTTCTTCATAAATCGCTTGTACACAGAAGTAACTTGCGATTTGTCCCAAAATGAATGCCAGTTCTAAGAGAAGCAACTATTAAATTATCATTAAATTAGTATTAAAACCCCTTATGGGGCAAGTGACTATATATAATCACCTGAAGACCCGTCAGCCACATGCAGATATTGTAGCCACAAAGACAACCTAATCCACACAAATGTGGTCTACAAACTTTGCAAAGTAGACTTGTGCTTGGACAAAGGCTTAGAAACTGTTTTGAGGCATAAATTAACCTGCTTTTGGCCCGCACAATAAAATTTTAAAATCAACAATAAGGTGTTATTTCTTGTTAATATCAATTAATTATATCTATTCATTATACCTATTCATTAAATTGAATGTTATTCTTTAATTCTATGTTTTATTTAACTTTCTACTTTAATTTTTATTTTATATTTTCCAGTTTTGGTCACCCCCTCTGATAAAGTTCCCCCATAAACAAAAAGATTTCAGAAAACTTACAAATGAAAATATCTTGTAATTAGGTCTAGTTTAACATACAAAAAGGTTGTTTTGATATCTAAAATATTTTTAGGGGTGCCCCATAAAGGGTTAAAAGCAACTATCAAATAGTTGCTTCCCTTAGAACTAGCATTAATTTTAGGACAAATTGCGCATTACTTATGGGACACCCTATATATAACTTTTATTCCTTGATTCTAACTTGTCATTAAACTTTTCATTCATTTTTATTTTCATCAATATATTAAAAAGAACTAAAAAGGGTAAATATAAAAAGGTGTTTATGCTGTTGTCTTTTGATTTTTGTAATTCTTAAGATACTAGAATCACATTACATTTAGATTAGCAATGCCTCGGCCAAAATAACTTTTGAGATCATGTTCCCAATTTATTCTCTGAGTCTAAAAGCACCAAATGGTTTTGTAGCTTATTCAACTGCTGTTTAAAGATTTTATATACATCTTTTCTACAAAATAATAAGCACTAGAGGAATATGGGTTATGGTACTTTCTTCTACATCACTTTAGCAAATATCAGTTTTGTCTAAATCACTTTGGTCTTCACAATATCTCCAAAACCGATATTTACTAATGTGATGTTCCCCCAAGTGCTGTACCCCCAACATCAAGTCACTGAAATTCCCATGTAAAATGGCAAATAAATTTTATACATGCTCTGTTTTAGATTAAATTTTCAAAAATATCTTATTTGCTTCTTTACACCACTTTTATCAAAACCTGTATTGTGCATGTCTATGTATAATGTATAAATATATGTATAATTTTACAAAGAAAAGTTTGATTTTCTTTCAGATCAATTCTTGAGACCAATAAGCCATACCTGATCAATCCAATGAGAGTTCCAGCAATGGAGACATTATTATTGTTCGGCAATACAGTCGATACAAATGGAAATTGTACAAGGTCAAGATTTTGTTTTAATTAATCTCTCCAAAAGCCTAGGCAAATTATGCCCCTCAATTTCATTAACATTCGAATCTATATTAAGTGAAACGATTTTTGGTAATACAATAGAATAAACTGGTTAAATTAGGAAAATATCCCCGGAAAGGATCCAAATTTTAAGGAAGAGCAGTGAGGACCCAAGAAGGCACTCAACCCTAACGTGTGGGGAATTAATTATGCAACCATTTTCCCACGGTCATTTATTCAAAAATGGTGACATCAAGGTTACTGTAATTTTTTGATTTATATACTCATTGT
Organism: Architeuthis dux; assembly: GCA_006491835.1. Lineage (NCBI taxonomy): Eukaryota > Metazoa > Mollusca > Cephalopoda > Oegopsida > Architeuthidae > Architeuthis > Architeuthis dux. The sequence continues at coordinate 2,940,637 of VCCN01005748.1, forward strand.
TATTCTATCATATCTTTATTACATAAAGTTTTCACAGTACTATACCAAATAAAAAACGTCAATCAAACTGTCAAAATAGGTTTCTTCAGTTTTTAAGTCAGTCTGCCTGGTTGGCTGGCTGGCTGGCTGGCTGGTTAAGTATGGATCATGTGTACAGGCCACACCAATGGAGCTAGAGGGCTGAAAATTTCAACATCTACTCTTTATTATGTCTAGAAAAAACTTCTGTTTTTTACACCCCCCCCAAAAAAAAGGGTTTTTAGTGGGGGTTCAATTTACAATGTAAGTTTATGCTAAATTGATCCCTAGTTTGTGCCTGCTTGAAAATTCAGACTTTTTAGTGATCTAACAAAAGGTGAGAGAAATAACTTATTCATTAAAATGATGTGTTGTGAATATAAATAATAAATAAACATCTGAGTATCACTCCATCTGAGCAACTTTCAACTCTAATTTTTAGTACTTTCAGGTATCTATTTTTTTTAAATACATTGTTTCTGATATCATACCTAAATAAGTCTAAGCAAGATTTCATGGCACCAGGATACTCGATCACTTTGCAGCCTTTTAGCTAAGATCAAAATGTAGTATCTGTTCTACGAAACCGCCATGGCCTTGAAGTTCAGAGAACCACGGCCCTTCGCGGGTCCTTGTGGCATGCTCAGGTATCATCCTGGGAGAAGTTGCACAGGATATCTTGGTCGGGAGGTGATCACCATTAGCATGCTCAGGATTCGTCCTGAGAAGCTTTTGGGATCCCCCCCCCCTGCTTTTATCCTGGTCCTCATGGCATTTGTCTCAGTGACAGGGATTTGGGATTCTTCCCCTCTCTAGTCACGGGGACCCCCCCGCCACCAACACACACACACACACACTGAATTCGGCACTAAATGGCCATTAATGTGCCATTAAACAAAACAATCAATCAATCAAAATTTCATGAAAAGTAATTTCCTAGTTTTTGGTATTACACTAACAAAGTTTCACTCTCACAACCAAACAGAAGCCAACTTTGATTGGATTTTTTCATTACAGGGTGTCACAGAAGTAAGTCCTTATTATAAGGGAAGCAACTCAGCCTAAAATTACGAGTAAAATTTGAGATGTTTGCTAATCAAACAGACTTACTTCTGTGACACCCTGTATATTTGGTAAAGAAGTTGTTTCTTACAAAAATATATAAGTCTAGATGTTCATAGAATATTTCTTTTTTGCAGGATGGTATGTGATAGTTGGTTAGAGTTGACGTTTGCTCAAGCTGAAGAAGGTCAGCAAGTCTTGCTCAGTGCCATTCGTCTTCGGTCGATCTGGCAGAATTTGATTACATCGAGGCTCAAAGGTAAAATTTAATAAGTTTTTTTTTTCCGTTACCTTTGAACATTATGACTTTAATCCAATAACAGAATTGTAACTTTCTATTTAAGAGCTCTCATAAAGGGGAACAAATCCTTTCTTTAGTTTCATTGACTCAATGTTAATACAGGTTGAACCTCCTTAATCAGGCAAGCTTAGGACCTGGCCATTGCCGGACTTCAGAAATTAGAGATTTTTTCAACAATGAACTTGCTCCTTTTGTTTCTTTAAATCATACACAGTAGATGATCCGACCCTATAGTAGTCACAGTAACTCCACCTTTTCAAGCATAATGTTTTATGCTTACACTTTTTAGCACTGGCACCATCTTCTGCACTTCTTGGTCTCTTGGATGATATCCTGAAGGGCTAAAATACAGCTGAATATATGAAATTAACAGGACTGTGTCACCAAAATACTTGGCTGCAGTGTAAACAAAGTTTGGCACCTTAGCGCTGCTAACAGCACCACCCTGGTGGCAGATTCACAAACTAATGGCGGCAGATTCAAAATGTACCAGTCAATGAAAGTTGCTGGAGCACAGAATGCCGGATTAAAGAGGTTCAACCTGAAATTAATTTATTCAGATATTTCTACAAAGTAAATAAGTTGTAGCAATGTGTTTATGTTTTGTAAAAAATAAACTTGATAAAAAATATTCGTAATTTTTCTTTTAACTTAAATTAAAGTAAATTGCTTGTATATTTGGAGTTTATTAACAGATCCATTTTGCTCCAATTATTAAATTATTTTTTATTCTAGGGCCAAAAATGTTTTTATTGATCCTTAACATTTTTAAATGTTTTTTTTTTATTCAGTTTCTTTCTAAATTTATTAACCAATATAAACTGCAAGGCTATTTTCAACTATCTTCTTTCATTCCATGTACAAGGGATGTCCGAAAAGTAAGGTACAAACATTTACTAATCTAACAGGTTTATTACTATACAAATAAAACAATGTGCATATGTTACCAGCACTACTATGCTACTTTTCCATGTAGTCACCATCAAGATTGATACACTTGTCCCATCAGTGCCCTCCTCGAAGAACGTGGCGGCAAGCGACTGGAGCCACCCTTTTTTTTCAGAATTTGTAATGGTATAGGGGAGCTGATAGGGACTCTATGGAGCACATGATCACAGGTGATGAGACCTGGGTGCATCACGTTTGTGTAAGGGTGTCATCCTGCTGCACAACAACATCCCAACCCACACACGGCCAATCTGACAAAAGAGGGGCTCCAGTGATATGGTTTGGATGTTTTACCGTATCCACCGCATAATCCTGATTTGGCTCCTTCAGATTATCATCTGTTTGAGCCCCTCGAAAAACATTTATCCGGGAAGCGATTCAACTCAGATGACGCTTGTTGGGGGCAAGGGTGGGATTAGTAAATGTTTGTACCTAAACTCAGCTTTAAACCCGTTGAAAAAGTTAAGATATGGCTAATCCAAACGTTTTTTTTTAATCATTTAGATTTTGAAATTGTTTTTATGATGTCGCTAGAAGGTAATTTGCATTATAATAAAAATGACAAATTGGTCCAAAAATGTCCTATATTGTCTCAATTGATCTTTTCCCATGTAAGTTAAAATGAAGATATTTTATTTTAATTTTTTTTATTTATTATGACTTGAGATCTTAAAATAACATTTTTGTATTACTCTGGTTGTGATATAATCTTTGAAATTTGTTGCATTGTTTATTCTTTCTAGAAAAATTGCATCAATCTCGAGAAGATTCTGGAAAACGTTTTCAAGGTCATAGAAAACTTGAACATGACCTTGCTGAGAAACTGGCTGAATTTATTAACAGTAAAATAGTTTATTCTATCCGTAGAATACTGATTGCCGAGCTAAAACATATATATATTGGACCCTTGATGAGTGGTAAGTAGCTTGAAAGTGAAAATACATTAGGCCAAGAATGTCAATTCTAAATACTTACCTTATTATTCTAAGATTAAAATAAATAAAAGATTAGAGGTACTAAAATATTAAATCATCTACTGAATTTTGTCCAAATATTAAGTCAAAAAGTTCATTTGGTTTTTGTTATTAGGTGGCATTAGGAACATTGACTGACTTCATTCAAAAAGATCAGTTGATTGTATTGTGACAGTTGTTATATCAAGGTGCATTTTTGAAGAAAAAAAATTGTCAAAATTGTCATATTTTTGTTTATTGATTCTAACATTGAAGATGGAAGAAGATTATTTGTTTGTTGCCATCAGCTTGGCCATTTCTGGCAACCAAAGTTGCTAGATTTGCCCAGAAGGGGAGATAATCAAAGTTTTATGTCAGACTTGACCAACACAGGCATTTCAATTTTGAAATTAAGTGTGTCTGGAGGCAGAGGTTCAATAGCAGTTCAATCATAAACTATTTAATAATCATTTCATTGATATTATTACTGTTACTGCAATTTATACATATGAAAAGTCACTTGGGACTAGTATTCCTAATCTTCATTATTATTTTCACCATCAAATTTATTTCTACTAAACAAAACCTATTCTTTTAATTTTGCTTCTTTTTTATTTATATATATAACGACTAATATCATAAGCATCAACTTTATGATAACTATGCTTTTGTAGTGTAGCATGCGTCTATGTTTTATTTTTACTTTTTCTCTCACCCAGTAATAACTCTTATATTTATCATTTCTTATTAATATTCTAAGTACACCCTATTAAATTTTAGCTATTATTATTTTTTAAATAACAAACATATAACCCTCAAAATTTAAAACATTTTATACCACCGGATATTTAAAGAAAAAACAATTACAGACATAACTCCTTAAATTCAAATTTAAGCACACTGGTACAAGATCTTAACGGAATAATAGATTGGGGTATATAAATAAGACCAAATATAAATTTTTAAGATCATTTTCCACCTTCACTAATAAGCAAGAAACAAATTTTTCATGTATATACCACTTAATAATTAAGATAATTATGACCTAAATAGAAGACTTGCTAAATAATCAGGCATAGACAATATGGAGTCAGGAAAAGAGATAAAGGAATAAATAAAATAAATAATAGACTTAATGTCTAGCAAAATAATGAGGTAAGATAAGAAACAGTATAGATAAAAAACACATTAACAGAAAGTCAAGAAAAGAGACAGACAGATACAGAGTCATAAAATAAATTTAAAAAAAGGGGGCAGTGGACAACAAAACAAAGAACAAGTAACACCCCCAAAAAGATTGAACACAACCACTACAAAATCCAACAAATAAAAAGACATGAAGAAGAACTTTCTTAGTATAAATTAGAGTTTCTAATTTTTTTTTACTCACTTGAATAATCCAGAGTGAAACTGGTTGTACAACTCGTTGTGGATCAATAAAAAATATCATTTATATATATATAGTGTTGTATACAATGAGAAGTAAAATTAATGAGTAATATTTAATATATTGTGGTTAATGCAGAATCTGAAATGGATACAAAGCTTTTTACAAAATATGTCAGCTATATACATTGTTTTGTTGTTGTTTTAACTACTCAAGTGGTTATTTTTCCAGATATTAATCACTTAGAAATGCAGCAATACTTCTTTCTTTAAAACTCAGTTTACTTGTGAAAGGAATAATGAACTTATCTTTATGGACTTTTTTTACAGAAGCGGATATAGAGTTTCAGAAAACGATGAAATCAACCCAAATTATTCACCAGCCACATCCCATGAAGGGAGGTGTTATTGTGAAGGACTTTTTAGTCTACAACTGGTAAGTTACATTTTCTTTTGTTGTTAATCTTTTCTAAATCTTTACTACGTATTAGAAACTGTCACCATAGGTTTCTTCAGTTTTCAAGTTGGTCTGGATTGGCTATGGTATCACGTGTACAGGCTGCACCAATGCAGCTAGAGAGCTGGAAATTTCAACATTTACTACCTTGTCTAGAAAAAACTTTGTTTTTTTAAATTCCCCCTAAATAGATTTTTTATTGGGGATTCAATTTGCAATGTAAGTTTATGCTAAATTGATCTGTAGTTTGTGTCCCTCAGACTTTTTTTTTAGTGATCACTGACCAACGAAATGCGAGAGAAGTAATTTATTCATTGATCACCCCCCACACGGCATGCTGCCAAAAGATGTTGGTCACATGACGGTTTCTATTGACTGGCTAACCATTTTGTTGCAATTTGAATATTCTGTTTCTTAAAATGAAAGCTATAAATTATGTTATGCAAATATAGTGAGATGTTTTTCATTTGTCTGCTGATTCCTCCAGTTATCAAAAGGTTCTTCAGACGATTGAACTCCTTCTTGTTATTTGTGTTGTAAACATGTTTCGGACGATCCATTCTTCGGCTTTCTTCAGGTGTAAAATCCGAGTGTGATTGGTTAAACAGAAGTTATGTTTAAAGGGGTAACCTTTATAGCATGGCCCGGGTGTTTCTGTGTCTTTGTCTTGTCTTGTGGAAGCCACATCAGGTTGAAATCCACACTTGTCTGGCTAATGCATTTAGTCGATATTTTGATGTGAGCTGCCTTTTCGATTTTTCTCTGCTTCCTACATTGTTCTCTATCAATAATCTGGACTTCCTCCCAGAGAGGAAGATAGTCGCCGTTCTCTCTCCAAGTGTGGTCGGCCATAGCAGATTTATTTATCTCACCCCTGATTATGGCCTTCTTGTGTTCATCAAGTTTGACCTTGAGGGGGTGGCCCGTTTCTCCAGTATAGACAATACCACATTTACAGGGGGTGACGTAAACACAGTTGTTCACCAGTTTGGGGTCACGAGTAGGGGCAACCTTACTTAGCAGACCTCGGAGTGGGTGAATGTTTGAAAATGACTTTGATGTCGAATTGTCTAGAAAATATCTTCCTTAATCTAATTGAAGAAATGAAGTAAAAAAAAAAAAAATCAACTGCATCTTTTTGTTTCAATATTTATGTTTAAAAAAACATAAATCACTAGATGAACTAAATTCAACTAATACTTATAAAACCTGTGTTCACTTGGAAAGTGTAATGATTAACATGTCTGCCTCACACGCAGAAGGTCCTGGGTTCGATTCCTGGTATGAGTGTGGAAACACCTTCATTAGGACAAATTTTCCCTGTGCACTCAGCAGCTAATTGAGTACACTCTAAGCTATGTGATTAGGGTGGAAGTATCCCTTTGGTACACTTGCATCCTGCCAAGGGGGTGGTCATAAAAAACTTGTAGGAATAAAGTCCTGGTAGACTTGAGACTTTGTCACCGGCCTCCATACTCCATTGGGAAGTATCTCTTATGAGACAGTACACTTTTTATAAAAGTCATGAATTCGGAATTTTGTGTCCTAAATATTATGTCCTTATGATAAAAATGACTTCAAAATTCCTACCAGATAATTATTATTTAATCTGCTGCTAGAAATGCTGTTTTAATATTCTTAAATTGCTAAATTTGAGTGATACATTTCTAAGCAATGTGGATAATGGCTCTCGTTCAAACTAGGTAAAAATAATAAGTAGAAAGTATAGCCTTTTTAAAATTTTAGCCTTTAATATTTTGTTGGTTATATATATATATATATATATATTTTATTTTTATAATTACTCCCCTCAGTTTAGAGAACAATATCATAACAAGGGTAGAGAAACAACAACCCTGGACATGCCCCAAATGTGACATAAGTCTTCCAGCCAGCTTTTTGGAAAAACTGCAGCATGAAGCAAGCTGTGAGTCCACAGCTCAAATACCAGGTAGGATTTTTATTCTATTTTAATGTTTGCTATATTTTCTTTTAGTTTATAATCAAATATCAGAATTAGTCTTTTTACTGTTGAAATAGTTACATAATTCTACACTGATTCAGAGGAGAGTTGAACAAAAGTGTAGTCTCTCTGTTTCTTTTAGATAGAAGTAATTGAGTGTCTCAAGACTGAGAACTATTAGTAACAGTTGGGGGGGGGCAGTCCAGCGCCACCATTAAAGTGCTATAACAAGTTTAGCACCGCTACCAAATCTAAGGACCATGATGACAATCTTTTACAGTTTCCTTTGCTACTAAATGAAGCTTACAATCCAGCCTCATTATGTACTCACTAATCTGTTTTTGTTATTTATTATATAAAATATTACTTCACTGTTCTTGTCAATATTCTTCTTAATGCCTTTTTGAAATAAACAGCCACTCTTTCCCCCTTCATTTTATACTGATACATATCGACTTGGGCGAGTAACAAAATCCTCTCTTCTATTCACTTCGCTTGCCTAATACTATTGATACTACTATTACATTCATAAACAAAACTCATTTATGATAATTTTTCTTAGAGATTTTTTTAAATAATGTTATACTACAGAAATTAAAATGGTAAATTTTTTATATATAGCTAAATTTTAGGACAATTTGTCTTTTCTATTTAATTTTGTTATATATTTTTACTACAGAAATTAAATTTTTATGCTACATTTTAGAACAATGTTGGATATGTTTAATATTAAAATGAATAAATAACATTTTTTTCCTTATAAATTAAAAAAAAACTATTTCTATTTAAAAAAAACTTTTCAATCGATTCTGTTAATTAAAAGAATATTAGCAAAAAACTCTGCATTTAGTGCGATTTGTTCACACTCGCAGTGCATTCAAAGGGTGGACTGGATAGGTCTTGGCTAGCTTTGTTGTTAGTCTTGTGAAACTATACTTGCTGCACTTGAACGTTCTGTGCTGAATAATCTGGTGCTGAAGCGTACCTAACCCACAGTTGTGTGCCTTTTTTCTTTCAAAAGATAAACTTATATCTAATTGTCACTTCACCAAACTGCATAAAAATCTACATTTCTGCAACAAAGCAGACTAGAAATTTGTTTTGTACTTTTATTCTTGTCTTATTATCTTGTATTGTTGCAGGAGGTGAGCAGAAGGAGGAGACCAATTCCAGTCAACATCGAACTTTTTTCTGTACCGATTGCCAAAAGGAATTTCATTTTACCAATACAGAAATTCTCAAACACAAAAGAACACACATCTCAATGAAAGTGGAATAAGAATTTTCCAAAACTTTAGTGAATAAAAAAAAATTATATTTCAAATGCTTTGTGATTTTACACTTGAATTAATTTAATAAGTTATTTTATTCCAGGGCAAAAAAACAAAACAATGATTCTATTACTTTAAGAGACTGGCTTAAGTGTATAAAACCATCAAAGTCCTGATGAAACTCAATTTTCATTTTTTAAGTCTAAAATGAAAAAATTAGCTTCCATCATAATGAAATAGCACTTCTAGTTTGATATAAATACCTAACCAATGTAGTCACAACGTTTATGAATATTAGTGGTTGCATCATTGCCACTTGACCATTTTATATATAAAAGATAAATTTTGAAGTAGAAAAATCTTTATAGTTAAGTTGGCAATCATGACCTTTCCCATCTCCATATGGCTGCCACTTCGGAAAAAGACAACTTGGGTGTTTCTGCTATCATGGAGCTGATAACGGAAACACCCTAGTCGTTGTGTCCCGAAGCAGCAGCCATATAGAGACGGGAAATTTACAGTGAACAATTCCCTGCATTTTGTGGATCTAAATTATCCAACAATCCACACAAACCAAGTGGAAGGTTTTTGGGCCCATGCGAAGGCAAAATTCTGTAGCATGCATGGTACCGCGGACCAATTATTTATATCTTACTTACAAGAGTTTATGTGGAGAAAAAAATCCAAAGAAAACCAATTTGGAAATATTCTGTACTGGATTTCACATTATTACGCTAACCCTAAAAATAGCAACACTAACCCCTCCTTTGTTCAATTTTATTTATCAAGCTTTTGCTTGAATAAAAAAAAAGTGAAAAGAAAAACAGTCTCTTGAACCACTTGAAATTGCCTGATATCAGTAGACCAGTTAAAAAAAAACTAAAAATGCTGTTCTGAGGAATCTTCCTGCCTCTTTCATTGACTTTAAATTCGCCAGCAGCAGCGACAGACTTCTTTAATTTCCGGTGTCAGCAACAGCTGAAGCAGCAGCCATATAGAGACGGGAAAGGTAATGATAGCCGTTAAGTCATCAAACATGAAATAAATAACGTCAATTTTGAAGATACAAGTTGTAAAGAATCTTTTTTAAATTACTTTTATTTTAAAAACAATTTTTTTAAAAACAATTTTTTCTTTGGCCAGACACCTCCCCCCATTTATGTGGATATTAACCTAGAGAATATTGTACATACTTCATGTGTCCAAATTAGCAGTCAACATATACACAGTATATATAATATTAATTTAGCTTAAATTCACCATCACATCCATTTTGAAGAGTCTGTAAAAAAACAAAAACAAAAATTAATGATTTTTCAAATAAAACTTGGTAGATATGTAGTGGGATTTAAACTTATTTATCAGTTTCCTGCATCACTTTAAAGAAAATTATGCTCATTACAAAAGAACCATTTATACTTAGTTAAAATATCAAGGTTTAATTAATACAATAGTTATAAAGAAATTTGCAGAAAACTTTCTCTAATTGCAAAATGTTTCTCTAAAAATAAAAGGTTAAATTGAATGAATCTATGACTTACGATTCTCACTCATTTTCAACATTGAAACTTGACAGGTATATTAAGATCCGACGATATTTAAAACTTGTCTTTATGAATATGACTCATGGGCACAGGAGTTTCAGCTATATAGCACCCAGACTTTGGAATCAATTACCATATGATATCCGGAACATACATACATTAGCAAGCTTTAAATCAAAAATAAAATCTTTCTTGCTTCGAGACTTTCATAATTATATGAACTCGGTAAATAAATACACTCCATAATTGTAGCTCCTGCCCAGTGTTTTGTAAACTACTAAAATTAAGATGAGGGTAAATAGCAGTCAAAAATTAATAAAAAGGTTTTACAATACTTGATTTAATGAAAAAATAAAATAAAATAATCGTTTTTTTGCTAAAACTCAAACAGTCATTGCCGTGCCAGCTTAGTACAAAAGTAAAACAAAAATGTTAGCTTCTTTAGCAGTGATTGGTCAAATCAGTCCTCATGATTCAATCCATTTTTGACGGTTAAGTCATCCTACAGTGCCCATAATTTCCCTTGGAATGCTAGTTTTTTTTTTTAATAACTAGCATTATGATAGTGCTAACACTCTGCACTGAAAAAGGTGTTGTAAAGTATGTAATTTCTTTTTAACTCTATCACTACACATTGTTCTCTCTCAGGATGTTTTATTTATTGGAATTAATCATTCCACCAATCTATTAAATATCACAATGAATGGATATTATTCACACATCCATATAGAGGAAT